>JAHOYR010005951.1:1261-17890 GCA_023213295.1 Bruguiera hainesii | reverse complement strand
ATTATTAAAGGCACTTTTGTTTGATTAAACCCATGGATTCCTAGCTCCAAAGGTGTATAGATGTGCTTCTTGCCATGCATATAGTGCATCTGTGAGTTGTTACAAAAAAGGTTGGAGCCATGTTAGGAAGAAAGACAGTCTCATCATTCAAGAATAGAACACAAAACAGTTTTTAGAAAAGTGAGTCATTATTGAAGACTCTTTTTTTTGATGAAACCCAATTGATTCCTAGTTCCAAAGGTGTATACATGTGCTTGCTTCCATCAAAATAGTGGCTGTAGTGGGCACACAAGTGATTTTTAAGATCATTTCATGTAAATGAGATATTGCAATAAGAGGTGGAGCCTTGTTGGAAGGAAATAAAGAGTCAGATTCAATATTTAGTAAAACCAAAAATATTTGTAAGAAATGCTAGTCCTTATGAAAACTGCTTTGTTTAAAGAAATTCAATGAATTCGTTATTCCAAATGTGCATATAATTGCTTGTTACAATGAATATAATGCTTGTTATAGGGACAGAAGTTATTTTCCAGATCATTTTGTTTGTATAAGTTGTTTAAACGAAAGGTGGAGCCTTAAAAAGAAGAAATGAAGAAATCTTCTTATTATTCTATAATTGAACCAAAAGTTCTTGTAAAGAAAACAAATCCTTATAGAAGACTCCTTCGTTCCATGGAATTCAATGGATTCCTAGTTCCAAAGGAGAATAGATGTGCTTGTTGCCATGAATATAGTGCCAGTTATGGGGGCGCAAGCTATTTTCAATATCACTTTGTGTGAATGAGTTATTGCAACAAAAGATGAAGCCTTGTTAGGAAGAAATGAAGAGATGACCTCATTATTCAGTAATTAAACCCAAAATACTTGTAAGAAATGCTACTCATCGTTAAAGATACCATTCCTTCAAGAAATTAAAAGGATCCTAATTCCAAAGGTGCATATAATCACTTGTTAATAATGAATATAATGATTGTTATGGGAACAAAAGTTATTTTCAAGATCTTATTACATCTATGAGTTGTTGCAAGAAAGCTGGAGCCATGTTAGGAAGGAAGACTTTCTTATCA
This sequence comes from Bruguiera hainesii, assembly GCA_023213295.1. Classification (NCBI taxonomy): domain Eukaryota; kingdom Viridiplantae; phylum Streptophyta; class Magnoliopsida; order Malpighiales; family Rhizophoraceae; genus Bruguiera; species Bruguiera hainesii. Next base: position 16,823 of record JAHOYR010005951.1, on the reverse strand, counting down.
TTTAGGAATTGAACCAAAAATACTTGTAAGAAAAGCTAGTCATTATTAAAGACTCCTTTGTTTGATGAAATTAAATGGATTTCTAGTTCCAAAGGTGTATAAATGTGCTTTTTGCCATGAATATTGTGTTTGTTGTGGGCACATAAGGTCTTTTCAAGATCATTTTGTGTGAATGAGTTATTGTGACAAACAGTGGAGCCTTATTGGGAGGAAATGAATATTGTAAGAAATGCTAGTCATTATGAAAGACTCTTTTGCTTAAAAAAGTTCAATGGATCCCTTATTCTGAAGGTGCATATAAAAGGTAAAGCCTTGTTAAGATGAAATCAAGGCATGGTCTCATTATTCAATAATTAAATCAAAAATACTTGTAGGAAATGCTAGTCATTATAAAAGACTCCTTTCCTTAATGAAATTCAAAGGTGCATACATTCACTTGTTACAATGAATATAATGATTGTTTTTATGAGTTGTTGCAAATAAAGCTGGATCCATGTTAGGATAAAAGACAGTCTCATTATTCAAGAAAGGAACAAAAAGGTACTTGTACGAAAAGTTAGTCATTATTGAAGACTCCTTTGTTTGATGAAACCTAATGGATTTGTAGTTCTAAAGGTGTATAGATGTGCTCATTGCCATGAATATAGTACCTGTAGTGGGCATATAAGCTATTTTCAAGTGAAAGAGTTATTGCAATAAGAGGTGGAGCCATGTTAGGAAGAAATGAAGAGACAGTTTCATTTTCAGTAATTAAATCCAAAATACTAGTATGAAATGCTAGTCATTATTAAAGACTCTTTTGTTTAAAGAAATTCAATGGATTCCTAATTCCAAGGTGCATATAATTGGTTGTTACAATGAATATAAGGCTTATTGTGGGGATAGAAGTTATTTTCAAGATCATTTTGTCTGTATAAGTTATTGGAACGAAATGTGGAGCCTTATAAAGAAGAAATGAAGAGATCTTCTTATTATTTTACAATTGAACCAAAAGTACTTGTAAAGAAATCTAATCATTATGGAAGATTCCTTTGTTCTATGGAATTCAATGGATTCCTTGTTCCAAAGGACAATAGATATGCTTGTTGGAATGAATATAGTGCCTGTTGTGGGCACACAAGCTATCTCCAAGATCATTTCATGCGAATGAGTTATTGTAACAAAAGATGGAGCCTTGCTAGGAAGAAATGAAGAGAAAGTCTTATTATTCAGTAATTAATGTGAAAATACTTGTAAGAAATTCTAATCATTGTCAAAGACTCCTTTGTTTAATGAATTTTGAAAGATTCCCAATTCCAAAGATGCATATAATCCCTCGTTACAATGACTACAATGATTATTATGGGGACAAAAGTTATTTTCAAGATCTTATTGCATCTATGAGTTGTTGCAAAGAAGGTTAAAGCCATGTTAGGAAGAAAGACAACCTCATCATTCAAGAATTAAACAAAAAGTACTTAAGGAAAAGCTAGTCATTATTGAAGACACCTTTGTTTGATGAAACCGAATGGATTCCTAGTTCCAAAGGTGTATAGATGTGCTTGTTGCCATAAATATAGTGCCTATAGTGGGCACACAAGCTATTTTCAAGATCATTTCATGTGAATGGGTTATTGTGACAAGAGGTGGACCTTGTTTGCAAGAAATAAAGAGACAAATTAAATATTCAGTTTTTAAACCTAAAATACTTATGAGAAATGCTAGTCATTATCAAAAACTCCTTTGTTTATAGAAATTCAACAGATTCTTTATTCTAAAGATGCATATAATGGGTTGTTACAATGAATATAATGCTTGTTATGGGGGCATAAGTTATTTTCAAGATTATTTTGTTTGAATGAAAGGTGGTGCCTTGGAAAAAAGAAACGAAGAGATCCTCTTATTATTCTATAAATGAACCAAAAGTAATTGTAAAGAAATGTAATTATTGGGGAAGACTCCTTTGTTCTATGGAATTGAAAGGATTCCTAGTTGTAAAGGAGAAAAGATGTGCTTGTTGCTATGAATATAATGCCTATTGTTGGCACATAAGCTATTTTCCAGATCATTTATTGGGAATGAGTTATTGCAACAAAAGGTCAAGCCTTGTTAGGAACAAATGCATAGACAGTCTCACTATTTAGTAATTAAAATGAAAATTATTATAAGAAATGTTAGTCATTATCAAGGACTCCTATCCTTAATGAAATCAAAGGATTCTTAATTCCAAAGGTACATATAATCCCTTGTTACAATGAATATAATGATTGTTATGAGGACAAAAGTTATTTTGAAGATCTTATTGCATCTATGAGTTGTTTCAAAGATGGTTAAAGCCATGTTAGGAAGAAAGACATTCTCATCATTCAAGAATTTGACAAAAAGTACATGTAAGAAAAGTGAGTCATTATTGAAGACTCCTTTGTTTGATGAAACCCAATGAATTCCTAGTTCCAAAGGTGTATAGATGTGCTTTGTTGCCATGAATATAATGCCTGTAGTGGGCACACAAGCTATTTGCAAGATCATTTCATATGAATGAGTTATTGCAACAAGAGGTGGAGCTTTGTTGGGAAGATATGAGTTGTTGCAATGAAAGCTGAAGCCATGTTAAGGAGAAAGGTAGTTATATCATTCAGGAATTGAACAAAAAATGCTTGTAAGAGAAGTTGGTCAGTATTGGAGACTCCCTTATTTAATGAAACCCAATGGATTCCTAGTTCCAAGGGTGTATAGATGTGCTTGTTGCCATGAATATAGTGTTTGTTGTGGGCACACAAGCTATTTTCAAGATCATTTCATGTGAATGAGTTATTCCAACAAAAGGTGGAGCCTTGTAAGGAAGAAATGAAGAGATTGTCTCATTATTCAGTTACTAATCCAAAAATACATGTAAGAAATGTCAGTCATTATGAAATACTTCTTTTTTTTTTAATGAAATTCAAAGGATTCCTAATTCCAAAGGTGCATATACTCACTTGTTACAATGCATAGAATTATTGTTATGGGGACCAAAGTTATTTTCAAGATCTTATTGCATGTACGAGTTGTTGCAAAGAAAGTGAGTGTGATGTTAGGAAGAAACACAATCTCATCATTTAGTTATTGAACAGAAAATACTTGGAAGAAAAGCTAGTCATTATTGAAGACTCCTTTGTTTGATGAAACCTAATGGATTCCTAATTCCAAAGGTGTATAGATGTGCTTGTTGTAATGAATATAGTGCTTATTGTAGGCATACAAGCTATTTTCAAGATCACTTCATGTGAATGAGTTATTCCAATAGGAGATGGAGCCTTGTAAGGAAGAAATGAAGAGACTGTCTTATTATTTAATAATTAATCCAAAAATACGTGTAAGGATTCCTAATTCCAAAGGTGCATATAATCACTTGTTACAGTGCATAGAATTATTGTTGTAGGGACAAAGAGATGCAAGTCATTGTCAAAGACTCCTTTGTTTAATGACATTCAATGGATTCCTAATTCTAATAGAGTATAAATGTGCTTTTACCATGAATATAGTGCCTACTAAGGGCACACAAGCAATTTTCAAGATCCTTAAGAGTGAGTGAGTTATCACAACAAAAAGTGGATCCTTGTTAGGAAGAAATCAAGAGATGATCACATTATTCAGTAATTATACCAAAAATACTAGTAAAAACTACTAGTCATTATCAAAAACTCCTTTGCTCAATGAAATTCAAAGAATTCCAAGTTGCATGGGTGTATAGATGAGATTCTTGCCATTAATATAGTGCCTGTTATGGGCACACAAGCTATTTTTAGGATCCTCAAGTGTGAATGATTTATAACAACAAAAAAAGGGAGCCTAGTTAGGAAGAAATGAAGAGATGGTCTCCTTATTCAGCAATTAAGTAGAAAATACTTGTAAGAAATGCTAGTAATCATCAAAGACTCCTTGTTTAGAGAAATTTAGTGGATTCATAGTTCCAAGGGAGTATACGTGTGCCTATTGCCATGAATATAGTGCATGTTGTAGGCACACAAGCTATTTTCAAAATCATTAAATGTGAAAGAATTATTGCAACAAATGGTGGAGCCTTGTTAGGAAGAACTTGAGAGACGGTCTCATTATTTACTAGTTAAACCTAAAATACTTGTAATAAATGCTAGTCATTTTCAAAGATTCCTTGTTAAATGAAATTAAACAGATTCCTAGTACTAAGGGAGTGTAGATGAGCTTGTTGTCATGACTATAGTGCCTGTTGTGGACATACAAGCTATTTTCAAGATTACTAAGTGTGAATGATTTATTGCAACAAAAGGTGGAGCCTTACTAGGAAGAAATGAAGAGATGGCTTCATTATCCAGTAATTATACCAAAAATACTTGTAAGAAATACTTGTCATTGTCAAAGTCTCCTTTGTTGAATGAAATTCAATGGATTCCTAGTTTCAAGGCAGTATAGATTTGCTTGTTGCCATGAATACAGTGCTTGTGGCCACACGAGCTATTTTCAAGATCTTTATGTGAGAATGAGTTATTATAACAAAAAGTGGAGCCTTGTTATGATGAGAACCCTAGAGATGATTGGTGGAAGGCTTCAAAGAATGCAAGAGGTCCATTGCACATTTTAGAAGGCCCAATAACATGGGCTAGAGCCAAAAAGATCAAAGAACCACTAAATGGGCTAATTGAGGACATTCAAGCCAACCAAGCTTCAAATGGTGCGAATTCTGGCTTGAAAGAGAGGCTAGGCCTTATTAATATGATAGCATTCACTCCTAATTAGTAGTTTATTAAATGTGTAAGAATTTGACTCTAGATATGAATTCCTCCTAAATAAAGATTTTTCCTAGGTAGGAATTTGTTCCTCTTTAGGATTGCTATCTCAGCCTATAAACAAGCACCTCTTGTAAGCTCTGGAAACATCAAACAATTTATCAGACAATTTTGAGTGAAATAGAAAGCAAGGGTTTTTCTCCCTCAGTTCTTTTGAGAACTAAAGAACTTATCAAGAGGTACTTCTTCTTGTGGCGTTCAAATTAACTTATCACCCCCAATTCCTTTCTTTTCTAGAGTATGGCATCCATATCCTTCTTAAATACCCTAGGTTTGTGCTCCTTCGAATGTTGGGTCTAGGGTTTGTGTTATTAATCTTTGATTTACCTTTCTTGGTTGTTCTTTGATTTGTTGTGTGTGTTGGGTCCCTAAGCCACATCTTTTTGGGTTTTTTGCATCATGTTACGAAGAAAACAAGAGGCGGACTCATTCTTCTGTAATTAAGTAGAAAATATTTGAAAGAAATGATAGTTATTATCAAAGTCTCCTTATTTAATGAAATCCAATGGATTCCTAGTTCCAAGGGAGTATGGATGAGCTTGTCACCAAGAATATAGTGTCTGTTTTGGGCACACAAGCTATTTTGAAGATCATTAAAAGTGAATGAGTTATTGCAACAAAAAGTGGAGCTTTGTTTGGAAAAAATGAAGAGACAGTCACATTATTCTGTAATAAAGTAGAAAATACTTGTAGGAATTGTAGTCACCCTTAAAGACTCCTTGTTTAATGAAATTCAAGGGATCCTTAGTTCCAAGGAAGTATTGATGAGCTTGTCACCATGAATATAGTGGCTGTTGTGGGCATAAAAGCTATTTTCAAGATAATTAAGTGTGAATGAGTTATTGTAACAAAAGGTGGAGCCTTATTAGGAAGAAATGAAGAGGCAACCTCATTATTCAGAAATATTAGCGAAAATACTTTATGAAAGGCTAGTCATTATCAAAGACTCCTTTGCTTAATGAAATTCAATGAATTCCTAGTTCCAAGGCAGTATAGATGTGCTTGTTGCCATGAATATAGTGCTTGTTATGGGCACATAAGCTATTTTCAAGATCATTAAGTGTGAATGAGTTATTGCAACAAAAGGTGGAACTTTGTTAGGAAGAAATGAAGAGACGACATCATTATTCAGTAATTATAATGTAAATACAAGAAATGCTAGTCATTGTCAAAGACACCTTTGTTGATTGAGATTCAATGGATTCCTTGTTCCAAGGCTATATAGATGTGCTTGTTGCCATGAATATGTTATGGGCATATAAGCTATTTTTAAGATCATTTAGTGTGAATGAATTATTGAAACAAACAATGGAGCCTTGTTAAGAAGAAATGGAGAGTCATACTCATTATTTTGTAAATAAACTAAAAATACATCTAAGAAATGCTAGTCATCATCAAAGACTCCTTATTTAATGAAATTCAATGGATTCCTAGTTCCAAGGGAGTATATATCAGCTTGTTACCATGAATATAGTGCTTGTTGTGGGCACACAAGCTATTTCAAAGATCTTTAAGTGTGAATGAGATATTGTAACAAAAAGTGGAGCCTTGTTAGGAAGAAATCAAGAGACGATCTCATTATTCAGTAATTAAGGAGAAAATACTTGTAAGAAATGCTAGTCATTATCGAAGACTCCTTTCTCTAGTGAAATTCAATGGATTCCTAGTTCCGAGGCACAAATATAGTACCTGTTGTGGCCACACAAGCGATTTTCAAGATAATTAAGCATGAATGAGTTATTGGAACAAAAAGAGGAGTCTTGCTTGGTGGAAATCAAGAGATGGACTCATTCTTCAGTAATTAAGTAGAAAATACTTGTAAGAAATGTTAGTCATCATCAAAGACTCATTGTTTAATGTGATTCAATGGATTGTTGGAACCAAGGGAGTATAAATGAGCCTCTTGCTATGAATATAGTTCTTGTTATGGGCACACAAGTTATTTTCAAGATCATTAAGTGTGAATGAGTTATTGCCACAAAAGGTGGAGCCTTGTTAGGAAGAAATCAAGAGACGGTCTCATTCTTATGTAATTAAGTAGAAAATACTTGTAAGAAATGCTAGTTATTATCGAAGACTCATTTGTCTAATGAAATTGAATGGATTCCTAGTTCCAACGCAATATAGATGTGTTGTTGTGGGCATACAAGCGATTTTAAAGATAATTTAGTGTGAATGAGTTATTACAACAAAAGGTGAAGCCTTGCTAGGAGGAAATCAAGGAACATACTTATTCTTCAGTAATTCAGTAGAAAATACTTGTAAGAAATTTTATTCATTATCAAAGAGTCATTGTTTAATGAAATTCTATGGATTGCTAGAACCAAGGGAGTATAGATGAGCTTCTTGCATTGAATATAGTACCTATTGTGGGCATACAAGCTACATTCAAAATCATTAAGTGGAAAATACTTGTAGGAAATGCTAGTCATTATCAAAACTCCTTTTTCTAATGAAATTCAATGGATTTGTTGTTTCATGGTAGTGTAGATGTGCTTGTTGTGGGCACATAAAAGATTTTCAAGATAATTAAGTGTGAATGAGCTATTGCAACAAAAAGTGGAGCCTTGCTAGGAGGAAATTAAGAGACAAACTTGTTCTTTAATAACTAAGTAAAAAATACTTGTAAAATATGTTAGTTATTATCAAAGACTTGTTGTTTAATGAAATTTAATGGATTACTGGATTCAAGAGAGTATAGATGAGCTTGTTGCCATGAATATAGTACCTATTATGGCCACACAAGCAATTTTTAAGATAATTAAGTGTGAATGTGTTATTAGAACAAAAAAAGGAGTCTTGCTAGGAGGAAATCAAGAGACAGACTCATTCTTCAGTAATTAAGTAGAAAATACTTGTAAGAAATGTTAGTCATCATCAAAGACTCATTGTTTAATGTGATTTAATGGATTGCTGGAACCAAGGGAGTATATATGAGCCTCTTGCTAGGAACATAGTTCCTATTATGGGCACACAAGCTATTTTCAAGATCATTAAGTGTGAATGAGTTATTGCAACAAAAGGTAGAGCCTTGTTAGGAAGAAATTAAGAGACTGTCTCATTCTTCTGTAATTAAGTAGAAAATACTTGTAGGAAATGCTAGTCATTATCGAATACTCCTTTGTCTAGTGAAATTAAATGGATTCCTAGTTTCAATGCGGTATAGATGTGCTTATTGCCTTGAATAGTATGCTTGTTATGGGCTCACAAGTGATTTTCAAGATAATTTAGAGTGAATGAGTTATTGTAATAAAAGGTGAAGCCTTGCTAGGAGGAAATTAAGGGACAGGCTTATTCTTTAGTAATTAAGTAGAAAATGCTTGGGGTTTTGGGGTTTTTTGCATCAATTCTTATCACTAGGCCATTACTTTCTCCCTAAAATACAGCCTATTAGGATGTGCCGCACCCGCATTTTTATGGCCCAAGATCCCCCTCTTCCTATCTGATATGGGAGTTGGGTCGTGCCTAAAGACCTACCCATTGTTCTAGTACACCCATCACATTTTGATGGGTGAAAGGCTTCAATGGATGTAAGAGGTCCATTTCACATTCAAGAAGGTGCAAAACACGAGCTAGAGCTTTAATCGATGCAAGAGGTCCATTGCATATTCCAGAAGACCCAATAATACAGGCTAAAGCCAGAAAGATGAAAGAAGCACTAAATGGGCTGATTAAGGACATTCAAGTTAACCATGCTTCAAATGGTGTGAATTCAAGCTTGAAAGAGAGTCCAGGGCTTATTAATATCATTGGAGTACTTAAAGAGTCAAGACTAAGTAATAACAGTCACTACAAATTGGGAGTTTATTTTTTGTGTAAGAATTTGTCCCTAGATAGGAATTCCTCCTAAATAAGGAATTGTCCTAAGTAGGAATTTGTGCCTCTTTAGGATTGTTATCTTAGCTTATAAATAGACACCCCTTGTATGCTTTAGAAGATTAGACAATTTATTAGCCAACTTTGAGTGAAATAAAAAGCAAGGGTTTTTCTCCCTTGGTTCTTTTGAGAACTAAAGAACTTATCAAGAGGTACTTCTTCTTGTGACATTCAAATTGACTTATCACTCCCAATTCCTTCCTTTTTTGGTGTCTGGTGCCCATATCCTTGTTAAATACCCTAGGTTCGTGCTCCTCCGAACATTGGGTCTAAGTTTTATGTTATTAAACTTTGATTTAGCTTTCTTGGTTATTCTTTGATTCCTTGTGTGCATTAGGTCCCTAAGCCACATCTTTTTGGGGTTTTCTGCATTAGTTCTTGTCACAAGGCCATTACTTTCTCCCTAAAAGGCAGCATATTAGGATGTGCCGCACCCACATTTATATGGCCTAGGATCCCCCTCTTCCTATCTGATATAGGAGTTAGGCTGTAACTAAAGACCTACTCATTGCTCTAATACACTCGTCACATTCTGATGGGTGGAAGGCTTCAATGGATGCAAGAGGTCTATTGCACATTCTAGAAGGCCCAATAATACAAGCTAGAGCCAGAAAGATGAAAGAAACGCTAAATGGGCTGATTAAGGATATTCAAGCCAACCATGAAGATGAGCCTATGACCATGAAGATGATGATTTTGTGCCATCATCAAAGGGTGAAAGTGATGGAAGGGAGTATCCGGTTAATGGAGTAGCTCTCATCACAAGCTAAGCATTGAATGTGGAAGTGAAGGAAGAAAATGAGGTGCAACAAGATAACATCTTTTAGATGAGGTGTCTCATGAAGGATATGTAGTATGATTATTGATGGTGGGAGTTGCACTAATGTTGCTAGCACAACTATGGTTAAGAAGCTAAATTTACCTACTACGAAGCATCATAGGCCATATAAGTTTTAACAGTTAAATGAGAATGGTGAAGTCAAGGTAAATAAGCAAGTGCTTGTGTCATTTTCTATCAGAAAGTAATGAAGTTTTATATGATATTGTGCCCATGCATGTGGGCCATATTTTATTAGGAAGGCCATGGCAGTTTGATAGGCAAGTTATGCAGGATGGATTCAAGAATCAATATTCCTTTGTAATGAATGAAAAACCCGTCACTCTTGTACCATTATCACCTCAACAAGCTTATGAGGATCAATGAAGGATTAAAAATGAGAGTGAACAAAAAAGAGAGAAAAGAGAGGAGAAAATGTGAGAACACAAGAGAAAGAGAAGAAAACAGAAAGTTTTATGGAAAAGAAAGTGATGTCAAAAGAGCAAGTTTTGCCAAACAACCTATGATCATATTTTTGTACAAAGAGGATATGTGAGGGAAAGCATGAGTCATTGTGTAGTTCCTATCCTACTTGTACATGGAAAGTTGAACAAAAGACATGCCAAGTGGATCAAATTCATTTAGACCTTTTCTTACATAATCAAGTATAAACAAGGTGATAATTTGAGGACGAATCCTTTCGAGGAAAGGGGGAATGATAAGAGCTATAAAGATGATGGGTGGAAGGCTTCAATGGATGCAAGAGGTCCATTGAACATTTTAGAAGGCCCAATAACAAAAGCTAGAGCTTCAATGGATGCAAGAGGTCCATTGCACATTCTAGAAGGTCCAATAACACGAGCTAGAGCTAGAAAGATGAAATAAGCACTAAATGGACTGATTAAGGACATTTAAGTCAACCAAGCTTCAAATGGTGCAAATTCAAGCTTGAAAAAGACTCCAGACCTTATTAATATCATTGGAGCACTTAAAGAGTTAAGGCTAAATAATAGCAGTCACTACAAATTAAGAGTTTATTTCCTCTGTAAGAATTTGTCCCTAGATAAGAATTCCTTTGAAATAAGTAATTGTCCTAAGTAAGAATTTGCGCCTCTTTAGGATTGCTATCTTAGTGTATAAATAGGCACCCCTTGTATGTTTTGGAAGATCAAACAATTTATCAACTAACTTTCAATGAAATAGAAAGCAAGGGTTTTTTTTTTGTCAATTATTTTGAAAACTAAAGAACTTATCAAGAGGTACTTCTTCTTATGGCATTCAAATTGATTTATCACTCCCAATTCCTTTCTTTTCTAAACTGTGGCATCCATATTCTTCTTAAATACCCTAGGTTCATGCTCCTTTGAACGTTAGGTTTAGGGTTTGTATTATTAAACTATGATTTAGCTTTCTTGGTTGTTCTTTGATTCCTTGTGTGCGTTGGGTCCCTAAGCCACATCTTTTTGGGGTTTTCTACATCACAAGATAACTAAGTGTGAATGAGTTATTGCAAAAAAAAGTGGAGCTTTGTATGGAGAAAATCAAGAGATGAGCTCATTCTTTAGTAATTAAGTAAAAAATACTTGTAAGAAATGTTAGTCATCATCAAAGCCTCATTCTTGAATGAGATTCAATGGATTGCTGGAACCAAGGGAGTGTAGATGAGCTTCTTGCCATGAATATAGTACCTATTGTGGGCACACAAGCCATTTTCAAGATCATTAAGTGTGAATGAGTTATTGCAACAAAAGGTGGAGCATTGTCAGGAAGAAATCAAGAGACGGTCTCATTCTTCTGTAATTATGTGGAAAATACTTGTAAGAAAAGCTAATCATTATCAAACACTCCTTTGTCTAATGAAATTGAATGGATTCCTAGTTCCAAGGTAGTATATAAGTGCTTGTTGCCATGAATAGTGTGCTTGTTGTGGGCACATAACCGATTTTCAAGATAATTAAGTCTGAATGAGTTATTGTAACAAAAAATGGAGCCATGCTTGGAGGAAATCAAGAGACAAACTCATTCTTTGGTAATTAAGTAGAAAATACTTGTAAGAAATGTTAATCATCATCAAAGACTCATTATTTAATGAAATTCAATGGATTGCTAGACCCAAAGGAGTATAGATGAGCTTCTTGGCATGAATATAATACTTGTTATGGGCACAAAAGGTAGAGCCTTATTAGGAGGAAATCAAGAGATGGTCTCATTCTTCAGTAATTAAGTGAAAAATACTTGTAACAAATGTAGTCCTTATCAAAAACTCCTTTGTCCAACGAAATTCAATCAATTCATAGTTCTAAGGCAATATAGATGTGCTTATTGCTTTGAATTGTGCGCTTGTTGTAGGCACAAAAGCAATTTTCATGATAATTAAGTGTGAATGAGTTATTGCGACAAAAAGTGGAGACTTGCTTGAAGGAAATCAAGAGACAGGCTCATTTGTAAGAAATGCTAGTCGTCATCGAAGACTCCTTCATTGAATGTAATTCAATGGATTCCTAGTTTCAAGGTAGTGCGTATGTGCTTATTGCCATGAATAGAGTGCTTGTTGTGGGCACACAATATATTTTCAAGATAAATAAGTATGAATGAGTTATTGCAACAAAATGTGGAGCCTTGCTAGAAGGCAATCAATAGATGAACTCATTTTTCAATAATTAAGTAGAAAATTCTTGTAAGAAATGTTAATCATCATCAAAGACTTATGGTTTAATGAAATTGAATGGATTCCTGGAACCAAAGGGATATAGATGAGCTTGTTGCCATGAATATATTTCTTATTGTGGGCACATAAGCTATTTTTAAGATCATTAAGTGTGAATGTGTTATTGCAACAAAAGGTGGATCCATGTCAAGAAGTAATCAAGAGATGGATTTATTCCTCAGTAAATAAGTAGAAACTACTTGTAAGAAATGCTAGTCATCATCAAAGACTCATTTGTTGAATATAATTCAATGGATTACTAGTATCAAGGCAATACATATGTGTTTGTTGCCATGAATAGAGTGCTTCTTGTGGGCACATAATCTATTTTCAAGACAATTAAGTGTGAATGAGTTATTTTAACAAAAAGTGGAGCCTTGCTAGGAGAAAATCAAGAGATGGACTCATTTTTTAGTAATAAGTAGAAAATTATTGTAAGAAATGTTTGTCATCATCAAAGACTAATGGTATGATGAAATTGAATGGATTGCTTTAACCAAGTGAGTATAGATGAGCTTATTGCCTTGAATATAGTACCTATTATGAGCACACAATCTATTTTCAAGATCATTAAGTGTGAATGAGTTATTGCAACAAAAGGTGGAGCCTTGTCAAGAAGAAATCAAGAGATGGTCCCATTCTTTTGTAATTATGTGGAAAATACTTGTATGAAATGCTAGTCATTATCAAAGACTCCTTTGTTTAATGAAATTCAATGGAATGCTAGTTCCAAGGTAGCATAGACGTGCTTGTTTCCATGAATAGTGTGCATGTTGTGGGCACACAAGCGATTATCAAGATAATTAAGTGTGAATGAGTTGGAGCCTTGCAAGGTGGAAATCAAGAGACAAACTCATTCTTAAGTAATTTAATAGAAAATACTTGCAAGAAATGTTAGTCATCAACAAGGACTCATTGTTTAATGAAATTGAATGGATTGTTGGAACCAAGGGATTATACATGAGCTTGTTGCCATGAATATAGTACTAGTTATGGGCACACAAGCTATTTTCAAGATCATTAGGTGTGAATGTGTTATTGCAACAAAAGTTGGAGCCTTGTCAAGAAGAAATCAAGAGATGGACTCATTCTTCAGTAAATAAGTAGAAAATACTTGTAAGAAATGCTAGTTATCATCAAAAACTCCTTTGTTGAATGAAATTCAATGGATTCCTAATTTCGAGGTAGTACATATGTGCTTGCTGCCATGAATTAAATGCTTCTTGTGGGCACACAATCTATTTGCAAGATAATTAAGTGTGAATGAGTTATTGCAACAAAAAGTGGAGCTTTGCTAGGAGGAAATCAAGGGACAAACTCATTTTCAGTAATTAAATAGAAAATTCTTGTAAGAAAAGTTAGTCATTATCGAAGACTGATGGTTTAATGAAATTGAATGGATTCCTGGAACCAAGGGAGTACATATGAGCTTGTTGCCATGAATATAGTACTTGTTGTAGGCACACAAACTATTTCAAGATCATTAAGTGTGAATGTGTTATGGTAACAAAAGTTGGAGCCTTTTCAAGAAGAAATCAAGAGATGGACTTATTCCTCATTAAATAAGTAGAAAATACTTGTAAGAAATGCTAGTCATCATCAAAGTACTTGTAAGAAATGCTAGTCATCATCAAAGACTGCTTCATTGAATGTAATTCAAAGGATTCCTACTTTTAAGTAGTACATATGTGCTTGTTGCCATGAGTAGATTAATTGTTGTGGGCACATAATCTATTTTCCAGATAATTGAGTATGAATGAACTATTGCAACAAAAAGTGGAGCCTTGCTAGAAGGAAATCAAGAGACGGACTCATTTTTCAGTAATTAAGTTGTAAGAAATGTTAGTCATCATCAAAGACTAATAGTTTAATGAAATAGAATGGATTGCTGGAACCAAGGGAGTATAGATGAGTTTCTTGCTATGAATATAGTACCTATTGTGGGCATACAATCTATTTTCAAGATCAATAAGTGTGAATGAGTTATTGCAACAAAAGGTGGAACCTTGTCAAGAAGAAATCAAGAGATGGTCTCATTCTTCTGTAATTATGTGGAAAATAGTTGTACGAAATGCTAGTCATTATCAAAGACTCCTTTCTCTAATGAAATTCAATGGAATACTAGTTCCAAGGTAGTATAGACGTGCTTATTGCCATGAATAGTGTGCTTGTTGTGGGCATATAAGCAATTATCAAGATAATTAAGTGTAAATGAGTTAATGTAGCAATAAGTGAAGCCTTGCAAGCAAGAAATCAAGAGACGAACTCATTCTTCAGTTATTTAGTAGAAAATACTTCTAAGAAATGTTAGTCATCAATAAAGACTCATTGTTTAATGAAATTGAATGGATTACTAGAACCAAGGAAGTATATGAGCTTCTTGCCATGAATATAGTACTTGTTGGGGGCACATAAGCTATTTTCAACAAAAGGTGGAGCTTTGTCAAGAAGAAATCAAGAGATGGCCTCATTCTTCAATAATTTTGTAGAAAATACTTGTAAGAAATTTTAGTCATCATCAAAGACTCGTTGTTTAATGAAATTCAATGAATTGTTAGATCCAAGGGAGTATAGATGAGCTTCTTGCCATGCATATAGTACCTGTTGTAGGCACATAAGCCTTTTTCAAGATCATTAAGTGTGAATAAGTTATTGCAATAAAAGGTGGAGCCTTCTCAAGAAGATATCGAGAGATGGACTCATTCTTCATAAATTCAACAGAAAATACTTATGAGAAATGCTAATCATCATCAAAGACTCCCTCTTTTAATGTAATTCAATGGATTCCTAGTTTCAAGGCAGTCTATATGTTTTTGCGTTTATTGACATGAATAGAGTGCTTGTTTTGGGCATACAAGCTATTTTGAAGATAATTAAGTGTGAATGATTTATTGTAACAAAATGTGGAACCTTTCTAGGAGGTAATCAAGGGACGGACACATTCTTCGTTAATTAAGTAGAAAATACTTCTAAGAAATGTTAGTCATCATCAATGTCTCATTGTTTAATGAAATTAAATGGATAGTTGGAACAAAGGGAGTATAGATGTGCTTGTTGCCATGAATATAGTACCTAGTGTGGGTACATAAGCTATTTTCAAGATCATTAAGTGTGAATGAGTTATTGCAACAAAAGGGGGAGCCTTGTGAAGAAGAAATAAAGAGATGGTCTCATTTCTTTGTAATTATATGGAAAATACTTGTAAGAAATGCTAGCCATTATCCAAGACTCCTTTGTCTAATGAAATTCAATGGATTCCAATTTCCAAGGCAGTATGGATGTGCTTGTAGCCATGAATAGTGTGCTTGTTGTGGGCACACAAGCAATTGTCATGATAATTAAGTGTGAATGAGTTATTACAACAAAAAGTGGAGCCTC
>JAHOYR010005942.1:248794-269000 GCA_023213295.1 Bruguiera hainesii | reverse complement strand
TGTGTGTGTGTGTGTGTGTGTGTGTGTGTGTGTGTGTGTGTGTGTGTAGATAGATAGATATAAACAGAAATGCATTCATTAATATTGGAAATGAACCATTGCAATCAACCTTTATGTCAAGAAATGGAAGCAAGAGTCAACTTCCACCATCCAAAACATAGAACAAAATTGATCCTTAAAGAATCTAACAAAACCATTATGGGAAAAACAACTACTCTATTGAAACTGATGTTTATGTTGTCAAGCATATAATTAAATCCAATGGTCCGCTTGCTGTAGAGTCTTGACTAATAACTTAGTTGCTGCAACAAAAACTAAGACATGTAACTTGCAAAAACTTAAACCTCTGTCAACTAGAACAATAGACTAATGTCAAATTGTTGTGCTGGCATTAGAGGAAACTGTCTATTATCAGCCAATGATCAACTATAAAATCTCAAACCAAATCCCTTAGCTGCCCCTAGCAAATGGACAAATCCAAGGCCTTGAATCGCATAAATAACTAGCAACCACCCTAAGTATTGGCCAGCTGCATGATCTTCTCGCACTTGCCCAATTCCATCCCTATACTACAAACTAGTACCATCACCATGCAACCAGTAAGCCAAACCAACATTAAAATTTGTTCGAATCTCCCAATCGGTGGTCCTCTCTAAGAAAGACCAAGGACCCCACATTCCCATTTCAAGTTGACTTATCTCTATATACAATAGTTTAAAGAATCTCATTAATCCCCCTAACATTTTTTGAAACACAAACGATTAAGGAGACCACCATAGTGGCATTAATACAAGTAGCTTGTGTGACCTAAGCCATTAATTGCAAACAAATGCCTACCACAACATTCTGGCTGAAAAACCACCCTCAATCTTTCATCACAAACCATAAGAAACTTAAAAAAGAACTAAGTCTTTTTCCAATGTTTACTCTTATTTTTGCTCTATTTGACAACATGCTACCTACAGATTTGTTCTATCCACTATGGTCATTCTTCAAACGATGCCACTTGCGCAACAGAGGAATTCATTTTTATTTTTATTTTTATGTTTTTGGTAGTCCAACAAAAGCAATTCCTATACTTACTTAGTGTACATCATAATGTCGTTAAGTTTTGTGCTATAACATTTGTCCAACATTATGTTACTCTTCTAAGTTGTATTCATTACAAATTATTACACCTACTAAAAATATTAAATTACTTTTATGTTGTATAAGTAATCTGTAGTGAAAGTGATGAGAACTATGGAGATGATGGGTGGAAGGCTTCAATGGATGCAAGAGGTCCATTGCACATTCTAGAAGGCCCAATAACACGAGCGAGAGCCAAAAAGATGAAAAAAAACACCAAATGGGCTAAGTAAGGACATTCAGCCCAACCAAACTTCAAATGGTGTGAATTCAAGCTTGAAAGAGAGTTCAGGCCTTATTAATATCATTGGAGTACTTAAAGTGTTAGGATTAAGTAATAGTAGTCATTCCAAATTAGGAGTTTATTTTCTATGTAAGAATTTGTCCCTAGATAGGAATTCCTACATAATAAGGAATTGTCCCAAGTAGAAATTTGTGCCTCTTTAGAATTGACTTATCACTCCTAATTCCTTTCTTTTATGGAGTGTGGCATCATATACTTCTTGAATACCCTAAGTTCATGCTCCTTTGAATGTTGGGCCTATGGTTTGTGTTATTAAACTCTGATTTATCTTTCCTAATTGTTTTTTGATTCCTTGTGTGTGTTGGGTCCCTAAACCATGTCTTTTTCAGGTTTTCTGCATCAGAAAGGAGCAATAATATCACTTGTCTAAAAAATACTTCACTCATTTTCTATCAGACTCTATGGAGTTTTGTCGACTCAAAATTGAGATTAGAATTGAATGAGGAATTTATTAGAATAGTTAAAGTAGCATTGTTATGTACTAATCTATCACCTACACTTAAGCCAATAATGTTTGTAGTATTAAGCATGCTTAAAGGTCAAGCTACTGTTCATGAATTGCACATAGCCCTACCATTTATAAGATGAAATGAGGTTTATTTCCTTAAGAAATTAATTTGATAAAATTTTGAATTTAATAGGAAGTGAAAGTTAGTCTATAGTTAGTATTATGTAAACAATATTAATTAGTTTGTCACACATGTGGACGAGACCTTTATCCAGTTAATCATTTCTCAAAGTAATGAAATATTTTATTGCTACCAACTTTTATCATGCATAAGGTTTATAGGATATTGCTTATAACTTTTTTCTTTTCAAGAATTTTAACTAAATTTAATAGATATAGTGTACAATGGAGAAGATCATTTACTAGTATTCTATTCCTTATTGTTTTATTTTAGAATGGTGTGCTTAAATTGGTTTTTATATATTTTTTGTTATATATCTACATACATATATACATACTTTTCATTATATATATACCCATTCCTATCTTATACCAATCTAAAAGAAGACAATGAGGAACACAATACTTATTGAAATAAAGTTTTCATTGAATGTTGAATATCATTACAAGTTTATGTTACAAAAGAGAAAAGGCAGATATTATAAAGGAAAGAAAGAAGCAAATTAGACTCTACCCTTCTTAACTTATGAGAAGTCTTATTTATACATAGAAAAAGGTGATAACCATAATGGGAGAAATCTATTTTTCAAAGTGGAATGCATTATTATTTTCCATTATCCTCTAGTTTTACTAAAGTAGTTTTATTAAAGCTGACCCATAACATCTTGTTCACTGAAAGTTGCTTATCCTTTTCCTTTTAGAACTCATATAGGTCTTGAAAATCTTGTATAATATCATCATTAAGGTGCTTTTAACTAATCTCAGTTTGGTTATCTTAGGTGTCTTTATCTAGTTAAATCAAAGCAATCATCATTTCTAATAACCTTTTTTTTAATATATATTTCATTAAAATCTTCAATATCTCTTTGAAATTAGTTGAGTAGACTTTAGTAGTGGAGCCTTAGGATCATTTATATAAATGACTCCTTTTTTTATATAAACTCCATCATAATAAAAAAGTTAAATTTTTCCCACCATTAAATATTAATTGTTTTGCCAACTATTGAACAAGTCTAATGTCAACATCTAAGATATTAACTTGTTTAGTGACAATGGTATAGTCTCATTTAATAATCTGTAGAACATGATACTAGGTTACAAACATTAACAAGGGGCCTTTAACCTCTTTGTTTGCTTCACTAAATTGTTCATAAATAGTTCTTACTTTATAGGTAAAGTTAAATAATGTAGACCTTACTTAAAAAAAAACCAACTCTTAAACCAATTTGGAAATCTTTTTAGGTCATTTGGAAGATGTATTGAATGAATGAACTAAATTTCCTTTACCTATTTTCATATAATAAGACTTTTTCCTATACTTCAATATAATCGAAGTAATTGTAAGTTTTAACCTTCCACTATTCTTTTAGTTCTCGGTAGTCAAAGAGATTTGCCTGCTAATCCTCTAGATAAAGAATTTTCTTTAACTTGAATTTGGCAAAGGCCTAATCTCAAAAGTCATAACCAAATCCATTTCTAGATCCTTTCTTTATGGGTTCAATTGCCACTAAACCTATTTCATGAAATATCTACTGATAAAATAGGTAATCCTTTATATTATTAAGACAATACATATCATCTTTAAAATAAAACCATGTGATCTCATTAGGTCTGAGCTCAGTATAATTATTTTCAAAAGCACATAAAAAATCTATGTGCTTAGAAATTAAAGGATATGTAATTGATTTGTCCAAAGCTTGCTTATAAGTATCATCACAAAGTTTATCAGTTTCCTTTTCTTTTGCACCTTTAGCCGATGAATTAACAAAATTTGCTAGAGATTGGGGCTCTTGTATAAGAGGCCTTTTACTCATCTCTTAATTCCCTACAAAAATTTATGAGTTTAGAAATCTAGCAAAGAGTTAGAATTTCTTGTAATAAACACAATATCAAAATCAAACGCAAATTGTTTAGAGGTGATGTTTTTAATGTCTTTAGTGAGGAAATTTTTTACTACCTTATAGTTAGTTCTTAAAAGGAATATCTAATTTAATAAGATCACTTTCAAACTTTTGAATGTATAACACAATAGCTATGATTTCTTTTTTGATAGTAAAGTAATTAACTTTAACTCCATACTCTTGAAGAGAAGCAAATAAGCAATTTTTTGAGTTAATCCTTTGCTTAAGGATTCCTCCATAACCCTTATCTAATGCATCAGTTTTAACTATTTTAAAGGCATTAAGATGAGGAAGAGTTAGGCATGGTAGTTCTTTTTTCTCAATTTTATCTTCTTAATTACTTTAGTATGCTCATTTGTCCATTCGAAAGGATTTTTCTTTAATCTTTCAAATAAAATCTTAGTATCATAAGCTAATTCTTTATAAAATTTTGAAATATAATCCAAACATTCTAAAAACCTTTGCAATTGTTGTTTTTCTTTAATCTTATCAAGAAATTTAGAGACAAACTCAATTGTTTAATCAATAGGAATAATAATGCCATTTTTAATAAAGTGACCAAGGAATGTGACTCTACCTTGGAATAACTTCAGCTTTCTTAGTAAAAACTTTACAAAAAAAAGACATCTTTATTCCACCTAAAGTGAGATAGATCACCTTAAATTAATAAGTTACTTATATGTCTTATTTACTAGTAAGGTAATTATACCAATAAAATGGTTGGTGCTCATATAAATTAATGCATTAACATTATCAATAAGTTCGACTCCTTTCTTTATTTTTATAGCATTAAATATCTAAGATTTAGTTTCTTGTAACAAATAAAATTCCCACCAAACTTTAAGTTATCTAATAAACTCATTTATTATAAAACTTATTATTTAAGGGTCAGAATTATCTCTTTTTGATTTTATAGTAGTAGCAAATATAATCATATAATAAAGTAGAATGAGAATCTAATTTTCGATCCTTCCATCTAAAAATCCATTTTACAATACTACTACCATCGTATTGTATAAAATTGTACTCAAATTGTTCCTTTAATAAGAGGTCAATCAAAGTAAGTTTAGAATAATATAATTTTGTAGGGATCTTATTAAAAGTCATTTTGTTAACTTCTATTCTTTCCTTCTTAAAAGAAGCTGATGAATCCTTATGAGCTAGGTTTTGTTTTAATAAGAACATTTCTTGAATTTTATCCATATAATCCTTAACTTTTGATTCTTCTTTTGTGATACAAAAGCATCTTTTAACTTTTTGATTATTTCATTAGTTAATTATATTTTTTCAAGATTTTTACTTAACATGTTATAATCTATTTCTTATGAGGACATAGGTTTAAATAAAAACCCCTTTGTTCTTATGTTTAGTTTAACTAAAGGTTTTTGGAGCTTCTTGAACTACTTCTTCTATCTTTTCTTTAATTTTATTAAGTTGATTTCCTATTGACTGAAGATAAAAATTAATATAGTTTTCTTACTTTATAATAGCACTAAAAGAAGGTTATGCTTTATATGGTGAAGTTATAACTTCATGGTCTTCTAATTTAGCACTTAAGTTTAGTATAGGTGGGTGAATACTATTC
The DNA here is from genome assembly GCA_023213295.1 of Bruguiera hainesii. Lineage (NCBI taxonomy): Eukaryota > Viridiplantae > Streptophyta > Magnoliopsida > Malpighiales > Rhizophoraceae > Bruguiera > Bruguiera hainesii. The sequence goes on along the minus strand of JAHOYR010005942.1, from coordinate 263,454 downwards.
ACCATATTTCCTTTTCTTATGACATATTCTCAATATACTCTTTCAAGGACCATACATTACTCGAGGGAAAAAAAATTTAGAAAAGGTTTTTTCTTAAATTTGTAGACCTTTTCCAAATAAGTAAACATATCTAATCTTCCACACTATTAATATATATCTTATGGCATTCATGTCATACTTCTCATTATTTTTTATTAAAGATCATAAAAAATTATTTTCTTTTTATATTATTTTCAAGGGAGTAAAATAATTCTCTCACATTTTCATCTACCTTATTAATAGTTTAAAAAATATAAAGACTCTTATTTTCATCCTAATATCCCATATTAGAGGAGGAAGAGATTAAGTATTCACCCATATGCACTAAAATTAAGTGTTAAAATAAAAGACTATGAAGTTATAGTTCACTATATAAAATAGAGCCTTCTACTAGTGTTGTTATAGAGTAAGAAAATTATACTAATTTTTATATTTAGTTAATAGGAAATCAACTTAATAGAATTAAAAAAAAGATAGAAAAAGTAGCTAAAAAAGCTTTGAAACCTTTAGTTAAGCCAAAAAAGAAAAAGGTTTTATTTAAACTAATGTTCTTAGAAGAAATAAATTACAACATGTTAGGATAAAATCTTAAAAAAATAAAATTAGTTAATGAAATAATCAAAAGGTTAACAAAACCTTGGATTAAAAGAAAAAGATATTTCTATATTAGGAAAAAGGAACAAATTACAAAAGAAGAATTAGAAATTGAAGATTATGTAGACAAAATTCAAAAAATATTCTTATGAAAATAAAAACCAGTTCAAAATGACCATCACTTTTTTATAAGAAGGAATGAACGTTAACAAAATGATTTTTAATAAAATCCTTACAAAATTATATTATCTTAAGTACAATTATGTACAATACGATAATAGCAGTATCGTAGAATGAAATTAGATTCTTATTCTACTCCATTATATGATGATATTTGTTACTACTGTAAAATGTAAATGAGGTAATTCTAACTTTCAAATAATAAGATCTATAATAAATGAGTTTACTAGACAAGTTAAAAGTTAGTGAGATTTTTATTTATCAATAAAAGTTAAATTTTAAATATTTAAAACTATAAAAATAAAGTAAGAGTTGCACTTTGCTAATAGTGTTAATACACTAATTTACATGATTACCAACCATTTTATTGGTATAGCTACCTTATTAGTATATAAGACGTATGATATAAGCAACTTATTAATTTAAGATGTTTGAATCTATCTCACCTTAGGTGGTACAAAGATGTCTTCTTTTCTAAAATTTTTACTAGGGATGATAGTTAAAGTAAAAAATAGTTTAAAATCCTATTATAGTAGAGTTATTAATTATTTTAGTTATACCTATAGAGAATTAGTTGTTAAGGTGGTGGCTAAAGGAGTTAAACTTTGCAATGAAATAATACTACAAAAGTAGTTAAGAAAATAAGAAAATTCAAGGTGAAAAACTCCTCAGAGACTTCTATAAATAAATGGGTTATCCACCTATGAAATATCTTAAAAAATTCAAAATGAAGGGTTATAAACTCATACCCTAAAAGAAATTCTTTTATAAAAAGAAAAAATTAAAAGAAAAAAAAGCCCTACTCCATAGAAAAGGAAAAAGAAAATAGTTATTTGTTATAAATGCAAAAAAGTAGAGCATTATTCTAATAAATGTAAAATGAAACAAAAAATTTGAGAGTTATCTATAAATGATGACATTAAAAGGGGATTAATGAATATCTTCTTATCAGAAGATGAATTTAAAGAATTAGACTTAAAGTAGATCTTCTAAAGGGGGAAACCACCTTTAAGGATGAGTTTGGTAGTCGTTGAAACAATTAGTGCAACTATTATCAAGTTTTGTGCAAAAGTAATGGCTTATTAATGCTTAGAAAGGAAGATACTCTAATATTGGATCTTATTGATAAGATTATAGATGCAAAAGAAAAAAGAAAACAATTAGAAAAATATCTTCATTTGTCTCAAAATGAGATTAAGGTCAAAGAATTAGAAGAAGATTATAGTTTAAAAATTGTTATTTAGAGAATTAGAAATGACCATTTTAGTTCAAAAATTAGAAAAGCAATAATAAAAGTTTCTATTAGAGAGTTTACAGTTAAAATTAATCAGTTAAAAACTGAGATAAAAGGATTAAAAAAAAGGTATCAATAGTAGAATCAGTATTAGAAAAGGACAAAGATCTTCATGATCTTCCTGATATACAAAGAAAGTTAGAAAGAATAGTTTGCACAGAGATTCCTGTAGCTTTTTGAAAAAGGAAAAAGCATATGGTAGAATTACCATATGATATGACTTTTAATGAAAGTCAAATTCTTACTAAGTCCCGACTCATAGATATAGGGTTAAAGCATTTAGAGATTTGTAAAAAGGAAATAAATGATCTTTTGAAGAAAGGGCTTATTAGAAAAAGTAACAACCCATAAAGTTGCCTAACATTTTATGTTGAAAATATTGTAGAATTGGAGTGAAGAATTCCAAGATTAATTATTAACTATAAGTTTTTAAATAAGACCTTAAGATGGATTAGATATCCTATACCTAATAAAAAATATTTGCTTAATAGATTTTAAGAAATCCAAGTATTTTTAAAAATTTTGATATGAAATTTGGTTATTTGCAAATCCAGATTCATGAAAAAGATAAGTATAAAACAATATTTATAGTAGCATTCAGGCACTATAAATGGAATGTAATGCCTTTTGGGTTAAAAAAGCACCTTCTGAATTTCAAAAGATTATAAATGAAATATTGAATACTTATACAGTATTTACTATTGTCTATATTTATGATGTGTTAGTATTTTCTAACACAATAGAACAACGTTTTAAACATTTAATCCTATTTTTAAAGGTTATTGAAAAAGCTAGATTAGTCATATCAATTAAAAAGATGAAGTTATTCCAAACCAGGGTCAAATTCCTTGGTCACTTCAAGTTTGCCTCTAAATTTCCTAATAAAATTAGAGAAAAACACCAATTGCAAAGGTTTTTAGGATGTTTGAATTATATTTCAAAATTTTATAAAGAATTAGTTTATGATACTAAGCCTTTATTTTGAAAAATTAAAGAAAAATCCTCCCAAATGGACAAATGAGTATACTAAGGTAGTTAAAAAGATAAAATTGAAGACAAAATAATTGTCGTACTCAACTCTTACTCATCCTAATGCCTTTAAAATAGTTAAAATTGATGTATTAGATAAGAGTTATGGAGGAATCCTCAAATAAAGGATTAACTCAAAAGAACAACTTGTATGCTTCACTTTAGGAGTATGGAAAAGAGTTAGAGTCAATTACTTTACTATTAAAAAAGAAATGTTACTATTATGCAATGTATTCAAAAATTTGAAAGTAATTTGTTGAATCAGGAATTCGTTTTAAGAATTGACTGTAAGTTAGTAAAAGATGTCCTTACTAAAGATATTAAAAATATTGCCTCGAAACAAATTTTTGCTAGATGTCAAGGAATATTTTTTGTATTTGATATTGATATTAAGTTTATTAAAAGAAATTCTAACACTTTGCCAGATTTCTTAGCTCATGAATTTTTGTAGGAACCTAAAAGATGAGTAAAAGGCCTCTTATATAAAGGCCCTAGTTTCCAACAAAGTCAATTGATTCACTAGCTAAAGGTGCAAAAGAAAAGGAAGTTAATAAACTTCATAATGATACTTATGAGAAAGCTTTGGATAAATCTATTATATATCTTTTAATTCCTAAGCACATATTTTTTTATGTGTTGTTGAAAATAATTATACTCAATTTAAACATAATGAGGTCACATAATTTTATCTTAAAGATGATATGTATCCTTATAATAATATAAAGGATTATTTGTATTATCAACAAATATACTTCATGAAATAGGCTCAATGGCGATTGAACCCATAGAGAGAGGATTTGGAAAAGGATTTGGTTATGGCTTTAGAGATTAGGCCTATGCCAAATTCAAGATAAAGAAAATTCTTTATCCAGAGAATTGGTAGGTGGATCTCTTTGGCTACTAAGAACTAAAAGAATGATGGAATGTTAAAATCTATAATTACTTCGATTATATTGAAGTATAAGAAAAAACTTCATTATATGAAAATAGGCAAACAAAATTTACTTATGAATTTAATTATAATCAACATACAAAAATGACATACTTTACTTTTTAATCAATCATTTTGTTTTAATTTCATTCAATTCCTCTAATATAAGTTTAAAATCTTAAATTAACTAAAATACTAGTTATAATAAATAACCAAATCAATTTCAATTTTATTTAATTGTTTAAAATTTAAATTAAAAGAAAATTAGCTTACTTGATTTTTATGAAAAACATAACGCTAATTTATTATTTTTACACTTTTTATTATATATCTAGAACTCACTCTTAAACTTGGATTTCTCTTAAACTTGGATTTATCATAATCACAAGTCTAACATGTAACAAGTTTTACACAAACTTTTAATTTGATGGTAAATACAAGATATTTCAAATCTAATGGTGACAATTTAGTAGGCATGGGTGTAGAATTTTTTGGTTTGCCCCTTATAACTTTGCCCATTATTATGAGTTTTAAAAGAAGAGAGAAAGGAAGAAGAAGAAGAAGAAGAAGAAGAAGAGATTATAAATGTAATGTGCCAAACTTAATTTTTCATTAAAATGGAAAAAAAAATCTAAACTTGCACAAAAAATGACAGACCACACAACAACATGACTTGGTATGCATAGTGGGCATATGGAGACATGCAACTTCTTTATTGAATGAATTGCATGCTTGGGAAAATAAAAAACAAATAATTATGGAATAAAGAGAATACCAAATAAAAAGATAAAACTAAGTTGAGCAAATTTCTATATTTAGCAACATATATAAATAAGTTATTTATCTATAATTTTAGTGAATACCAATAATGAAAAATGATTTGATAAATTAATATTATTAATTATTCAAATTTCAGAATTTACTCAAAAGTAAATTATTATTCTATTATTAATAACATGGTTGAGATTTATTAATATTTTTAGTTAAATATATTTGTTTATCCAAAGATATCAAGTATAAAGTTAATGGTATTATTTATAATAATTTATTGTAGGATTTTGTAAAGAAGAACTACAATTACATTATACTCTAATTATTTTATATGACTTATAATTAATTATGAGTATTTATAGTCATATAACTAGTTTGATACATTTGCATGTTTCATTTGTTTTGTTCATCAAATTAAATATCTCAAAATGATATAAACAAGTCAATTTTTCACTTAGGTATTATGAATCTTGACTTGTATTATCAATGAGTAAGTCTACTACTATTATAGATTTAGGCAATGAAGAAGAGAATTAACATAATAAATATAAAAGTAAAACACTAAGTTAAGCTATATATTTATAAGAGTAATTATTGCCAATAACATTAATAAAATTATTTTACAAATAGAAGATACAAAAGAATATTTATAGTTTGTAGAATGATAATTTTATTTTGCAAACAAATCATTTATTGGTACTTTTACAACAGAATTTATCACCTTAAAGTTTATTGAGTTGCCAACTATGTAAAAACAGTTTATTAAAATGACTAATTTTATTGTAAGTTGTGAAACTTCATGATTAATAGTAGATAATTCTTTTTTAGTATACTTCATTTTGAACTCACTACCTTTTAAGTATGAGCCATTTTAAATTCATTACAATATTATAAAGGAAAAGTGGAAAGTTAATGAATTGATTAATATACTCGTTTAAGAGGAAATGAAATAGAAAACTTAATGAGTAACTTCATTAATATTACAGACAAAAAATCTAGGAAAAGGAATGAAAGTGAAAGTTAACTAATTTAAGAAAAGAAAGAGCCTATTTATACTAAGGCTAAAAAGAGGAAACAAAAGGGTGATACTTTCACTTCTGTAAAGAATGCTAAATGCTATTAGAAACAATATTTGAAATGTAAGGTTTAGTTTAAAAAAGAAAAGAAAAAATGCAATACTTTGGTATATATTGAATCAAATTTAATTAAAATTCCTCATAATATTTAGTAGCTTAATCCTAGTGTTACTATTTATACATCCATAATCATATAAAGATCCATTATAATTTGATTGTTTTAATCGATTTTTATTAATGTTTCATGTCAATTGAAATATAATAAAATTTAAAAATGTTCTTACTTACCATATGTCATAATATTAAAATTAAGTGTAATATGATAAATGAAAATTTTATTTACTTGTGACATAAATGTTTAGGTCATATATCCAAATAAATATTAATGAGATTGATCAATAATGAGATTTTTTGATTGTACATTTTACTTATCTTAGAATATTTATGGATTGCATTAAGTGTAAAACAAATGAAATAGAGCATTAAAGAAGCCACAAGAAGTACCAACCTTTTTAAAATTATACATACAAATATTTATAGACCTTTCGACACTTCAATGCTTAATAAAAAATTGTATTTCATCACCTTTATAGATAATTTTTCACATTATAGTTATGCCTATTTACTTCAAAAAAATATCAATTATTGGATATCATTAGGGTATATACAAAGGAGATTATAAATAATTAGACAAAAGGTGAAAATTATAAGATCTTATAATAATAGTGAAATACCCAGTTTGTTGAAATTATATACACCAATATTTATGAACCTTTTGACACTACACTCCTTAATAAAAAATTGTATTTCATTATCTTTATAGATAATTTTTTATATTATAGTTATATATATTTGCTTTATGAAAATATCAATCATTAGATACTCTTTAGGTATATATAAAGGAAATTATAAGTAATTAGATAAAAAGTGAAAATTGTAAGATCTTATATTGATGGTAAATATTATAGAAAATATAAGCAATGTCCAAATTTATTTGTGAAATTCCTTAAATGTTATAATATATATTTATGATAAACTATGCCAAACACACTTTAACAAAAAGTGTGATAGAAAAGTATAATTATACTTTAACAAATATAATCAGGAGTATAATAAGTAAATCCTCTCAACTCAAGTTTTTGTGGATGTATGTCATCCAAACCATAAACTATTTGTGAAATAGAATTCCTAATAAGGAAATTCAAAGTACTCTTATTGAGCTGCAAATGTGAAAAAAGCCTAATTTAAGGCACTTAAATATTTGGAATTATTTAGCAAAAGCAAGAATTCTCCTATAAAGAATTAATTAAACTCTCAAAAAATTAATAGTTACTTTATTAGTTATCTAAAGAAATCTAAAGTGTATAATTATAATTCAAAATTTTCAAAAACTAATAATGTAATTCATTTAAAATAGTGAAATTAGTGGGAGTAATGAATGTTAAAATATGGATATAAAAGAAATTAGAGTTAATATTTCTTTATCCATAATAGTTTTTTGTTCATTATATCACCAAATGTTGTTCTAGATATTAAAAAATATTTGAATAAAGAAATACTTTTTGAAATAACTAATTCACAACTAGTTAATATAAATAAACTACAAGAGATAATATTAAAAAATATCTCAGAGTGAAAAGAGATCAAGTATTCCAAATGATTATGTAATTTATATATAAGAGTAAAAAATGATGTGAAATGTAAGGAAATGGAATCAATTTTATAGGTTTCTATATTAGTAGTTTAATATAGATACATGCCTCATTATACCGAATATCAATTTTATATTTGAAATGTTAGGTAAGTGTAAAAATAATTTTATAATGAATCATTAGAAAGTATTGAGGTACTTAAAGGAATAAAGAATTATATACTTATATACAAAACAATTCAACTATTTACAAGTGATAAAAGCAAAATGATGGAAAACTATTTATTATTATTTTATCTATTATAAAAGCAAAATTTATGATATGATTTAAAGTTATAATTTATACATTATAATTATGATATTTTTTTTAGGGCTTGAAGTTGTCGATATTATTATTAAATTGCTAAAAATTTATGTAATAATTTCATAATAGTATTTTTTTCTCTAAAAATGACAAATACTTAAAGGGTACCAAATTTAATAAAAATTAAAGTATTTGGTTATTAAGGAGAAGATTAAAAAAATGAAGAGCATTTATAAAATACTAATTGATTTCACAATAGTAAATTAATATAAAAGTTTACAACTAATATTATGTAGAAAATATGTTCTCAAAATAAATTTTGATTGTACTAATGATAATTAATGATATATAATATAATAATACTCAAAACTCATTGATGAATTTTTAATATACATTATATATTTCATGTTATCTTATAACAGTGTACACATTATTATTTTAAAATAAATAAGAAAGTCTTTATAAAATGTGATTATAGATCATTATAAAATTATGTCTTATGAGATTTTTATAATATATTACAAGTGTTGTAGAGTACAAAATGAAGTATTTTAGTCAAATAGGATATAACCACCATAGTTACTATTAATAGTTTATCATATTATGATATAATGATGAAATTACAAGATCATCATTTGCACATAATGATTAATATAATAAACTTTAATCGAATCAAGTAGAAAAATATTATAATATTTTTAATTAATAATATTAAAATATTTTTGAACAATATTCTTATTAAGAATTTATTCATAATATAGCCTAATGAGTAAGAAATAATTTTATATATTATTTTACTATTAAAAAAATAATTTTGAATGTAATTTAAGTATTAATGAATATATCTAATTTAAATTATAAAATTATATATATATAACGATAACTAGTAAATTATTTTCTTAATATGCAAAACACTTTTATTTAAAAGTGTATAATTACAATAAAACTCATGAGAGAGAAATTAATTATTAAATTAAAATGAACTCTTTAGTCATATCAATGGTCAGAATTATTGCAAAAATCAAGTATATATCATTTATAATATTATTTATGTAAAATTATTTAATTTTAAATTTTGAAATATTAATATTTATGATGACAATTTTTTTTTTAAAGAAATCTACGAGTTTACTTTGTTGTACTACTAACTTAATGACTAGTATTATAAATTGCACATTATCCTATCAAATTTTTACACTTTGCAAAATAGTACGCCAAAATCTATAAATTGTATCCTAAACTTTCAAAATTATATACTAAGAGTGTGATAGCCTTATAACATCCTATAAATTTTGGAAATCATACTAGAGAAGGATCATGTGGTAGTGAGATAGACAAAAAAATTTCACACTAAATTGGACCACTATAATTAAAAAATGATCAAATTAATGTTTTACCTATCACAACTCTTTCTTTTTGATATGAAAGGATATTATAGTCAACTTTCATTAGATAAACGACATCCTCCTCACTACAAGATACAAAATCATAGGATCACATCACTAAGTGGCAAGATTGTAGAAATAGCCCCTAGTAGCCCCCACAAGCTAAACAGGTGAAAGAAATGGCGACTCTCACCCTGTTGGCACCTAACTTCTCCATTTCTGACTAGTGTAACGTTCTGATACCAACTTGAGCCCTCACATGAACTTATGCATCATCGTATCGCATGTAGTGAGACAGAAAAGAGATTTCCACACAAACTTGGGCCACTATAGCGTAAAAAAGATCTAATTAGTACTTTATTTATATTATTATTTAACTTATAAATCATTCTCCCTTCTATTTCTTTCTGATATAGGAGGGGTATTACAATCATTGATCTCAAACAATGACAGTACTATGCAAGATACACCTAACATTTCAGACATCAGATGGAATATGAAGTTCTAATATTGGCATATAGTTTAGGAGATGTATCGTATATAATTTTGAAATGAGCATCCAATAATTGGACAGTAGCATAACATCTTGGTTGGTTCCCAAGCTTGTTGTCTTTCCTTATTTGCCTTTTCTTTAATAGGAAGAATAAGAGAGATGGGCATTAAATTGTACATTTGTGTAAAATGTTATGTCAGGTGATGAACCCCGCTCAATTATTGAACTCAAGCAACGCCTTTGACTATGCATGACACGCTCCCAAGACCACCTAAGCACTATGTTGTGGTCAATTACGTCCCTACAATCAAATGTTCATTAATTGACGATAACATAAATACGTTAGTGGTTTTAATGGTGTATATTGCAGAGTTTGGTATATTGCTTGAGATGAATAATTAAGTGGTGTTTACCAACTGAGCAAATATTTTACTCCAACACTCCCTTTGGAATTTATTTATCACGTGCCTCTTATATAAAAAGTGAACTCTAAGAAAAGACAACTTATCGACCAACTGAACATATTACATTGTTGTCCAGTTATTGCATGAGGTTATTTAAAAATTATAAGACACATTTCTAAAATTGTATGCTTACATTAAAACTTAGTATTCCACCAAATAACACGAAAAGCTTCGAATATTAATTTTGAAGGGTCCAATCGACTACAACGTAATACTTTAGCAATTTTGAGCACCTACCCCTACACTTGGAGTTGTTAGGACATTCACCATAAAATAATTTTTTAATAGGTTTGATAGAAAATTTTTTATTCTACTTTTAACAACCCAGAAAATGTTTCATTTTAGTTTAGCAAGCTAAATAATAAGTACACTTTAGCAACCTAGAAAATGACACATGCGACCTCCAGATATTTTTTTGCAAGTTAAATTGCACCACAATGTAATGCGATACTGTTTTAGAGTTTACCCTTGACATAGTCCTCATAGTTCCATGACAATATTGATGGGAGAGGGGGTAACGAAACATAAATAGCTCATAAAATTTCTCCTACTTCCTTGAACTTGTGAGGAGATAATTAAATAGTAAAAATAATAATATAAAAAAATCATGTAAGATAACATATCAATTTTACGTGAAAAATTCTTCCAAATCACAAAGGAATAAAATTTATGAGATATTTTGAGTTAGAGGTCAATTTTACTATAATTAAGTGAGTATAATAGAGGTATTTAATTTTAATTATATCAAACAAATTGAACAAAATTCAATTTAAACTAAAAGAAAGACTAATGAGTTAAGTAAAATAGACCAATCACGTGCTATCAACTGTAACTCAACAAGTAGACCTCAAGGCAATAATCCAACCGATCAAAATGAACTCCCAAATGTCCCCTATCAGTTATCCAAATTCCAGCCCAATCGAACAACGAATCAATATTCATCCACATGATTTACCAACTCTGCTATAGATAAGAGAGTAGAAAATTACCAGAATTAAGAGGCCTCGGCTCTAACGGAAAACCTACCCTTACAATTCACAAAATCCTAATCTAACCATCCACAAAGAAAATTTATGTGTCCTCCAACTACTAACAAAAAGTCAGCTTAATCGAACTACAAACAATCCTTTGATTACACAATTGATCAAAACTGCATGCAGAAAATTGCCAAGAATATAAACCTAAGAAAATTGAAGAGAAACAACACTTACTGTGCTTGAAACACACTCTCCACCATTCAAAATTAAGAACCAAACATCTTATATCAACTATCCAAATTTCAATTTGATCAAATACTGAGTTCCTTTCCAAATATAAAATCAAAAAATATTATTTTTCCCTCCCTCTCGTTTGGCGATCTCCTTCTTTTCTTCTCTCTTTTGGCAGCCTTTTTTTTTTTTTCCTGACAATTGGTTGACTAGGTTTTCTGGTAAAAGAGGTATTTATACCCATTTTAATTATTTTGGGTTGTGACCTTAAAAAATACTAAAATAAAAGATTTTGAGCTATATATTCACATAAGAAGGGACCAATAAGTCCAACAATTCTCCCCCTTTGATTATGTGGAGATATTGGTCATCCTATCCAATGTACAATACAGCTCAAATTTCTATATTGACAATATCTTTGTCATCATAACAATATTATTATTTATATAAATTTTTTCAAGTGTTAGTTATTTAGAATAAAAAATATCTCGTATCTAATGATATTGCACGTCAATATGTTTTAATTTAGTATGAAAAGTTGGATTCTTACCAAGATGAATGACACTTTGGCTATCTTAGTACAACACATGATTTGATTGTTCAAAACCAAATTCCTTCATAAACTTTTCATCCAAAGTAACTCTTCAGACACTTTAGTTATTACAATAAACTTTGTCTCTATAATAGACAATACAACGCATTTTTGTAATCGAGATTGCCAACTCACTGCTCCCTATGCAAAAGTCATCACATAACCTGAAGTAGATTTTCTAGAGTCAATGTTACCTGTCATATTTGAATCTGTAAATCCAATAAGAGTAAACTTATCACTCCTAAAACAAAGTCTTAATCGGTGGAGACTTGGAGATATCTCATTATCCACTTCATTGCATTCAATGCCCTTTATTGGGATTTAAAAGGAATCAACTAATTATGTCAACTGCATGAGCTATATCAGGCCTCATGCACACCATTGCATACATCAAACTGCTTATAGCTGATGCAAAAGGAACCCTTTGCATCTCTTCCTTCTCTTTCTCTATGGAAAGACATTGGTTAATGGATAATTTAAATTGTGTAGCAAAAGGAGTGCTTACCATTTTAGCCTTATCCATGTTAAACCTCTGAAACACCTTTTTAATGTACTGCTTCTGGGATAGATATAACCTTTTCTTTTTCTTATCCTAAGTGATTGACATACCAAAGATCTTCTTTGCTGGTCAAGTCCTTAATGCCAAAGGAATTGCTCAACTCTTACTTTAATTTTGTCAATTCTAGAAGCATTACGACCAACAATAAGCATATCATTAAGATAAGGTAGTAAAATGATGAAATCATCATCAATGAATCTTTGAACAAAAGCATAATGATTAGAAGTAGTCTTTTTATAGCCTTACTCCCTTATAATAGACTCAAACTTCTTATACCATTATCTCGGAGCTTGTTTCAAGCCATATAAGCTTTTATTCAACCTACATACATAATCTTCTTTTCCTTTCACCTTAAAACCCTGTGGTTGTTCCATATAAATTTCTTCTTCGAAGTCACCATAGAGAAAAAGCAATTTTCACATCCATATGCTCGATCTCTAAGTCATGACTAGTAGCTAAACTCAATTCAACTCGAATGGAAGACATTTTCACCACTGGTGAGAAGATCTCCTCAAAGTCAATGCCTTTTGATTTAATCCATTGACAACTAATTTGGCTTTATATCGTGGACATGAAGTATTTTCTTTTTGCTTTATTTTGTAAATCCACTAATTCTTCAAAGCCCTCTAACCTTTAGGTAACTTTACTAACTTATAAGTAGAGTTATCATATAAAGATTTTATCTCATTGATCATGACATCTATCCAATGCTACCCGTGCTTACTTTCAACTGTTTCTTTATAGCACTTAGGTTGTCTCCCATTAGTTAACATCACAAACTCATCAGGAGAGTACCAAATGGAAGACACTGGAATTCTATTGGACCTTCATGGCTAGAATAGAGGTGAGGGTGTGTGTGGATGATCTTTTATAGGAGCATCATTATCACCTACACCCTATATATTATGATCTTGTTGAACATTTTCATTATGTTCTTAAACATTGCTATGAACATCAACTAGATCACTTAAAGTTGTTTAAGGAAATGAAACAATATTAGTAAGATTATCATTAACTTAAGGATTTGACTTCTTAATGTCTTCAATATTTTGATCCTCAACAAACACATCTCTACTCCTTACTAGCTTTTCTCAACTAGTTCATATAAATGGTACCTGAAGTCATCTTTACCATAATCAAGAAAGATACACTATAGAGTCTTCACATTTAACTTCCCTATTTCATCTTTTAGTACGTGAACAAAAGCCTTATAGCCAAAAACTCATAAATGGTCATAGGAGACTTCCTTACCAAACCAAACTTTGTTTGGAACATCACCTTGTAATGGAACACTAAAAGACAAGTTAATTACATGTGTCACTGTATTTAAGACTTTACCTTAAAAGGATTTAGGCAATTTTGCATTTGAGAGAGGACTTTTAACCCTTTTAATCAGCATTATATTCATCCTTTCTACTAAACCATTCAACTATGGTGTCTTAAGGGGTATCCTTTAGTGTTTGAGTTCATACTTTTTGCAATACTCGTCAAATGGACTACTGTACTCATCATTATTATCAGTGTGGACATTTTCAGCTTCCTACCAGTCTGTATCTCAACAAAGCATGAAATTATTTAAAGACATCAAAGACTTGATCTTTAGTATTTAAAGCATAAAACCAAAGTTTCTTATAATGATCATTAATAAAAGTCACAAAATAAAGAGTACCACCAAGTGAGCGTACTTTCAAAGGACCACACATATTATAATGCACCAATTCAAGTAACTATAATTTCCTTAAAGGCAAGTGACTCTTAAAAGTAATTGTATTTTGTTTCTCAACAAAACAGTGAGAACACTTCTTTAAAACTGTACTTTTTATGGCTGGAAGTTGGTTCTTTCTTGCCAAACAATTTATCCCCTTTTCACTCATGTGACTGAGTTGGTTATACCATAATTTAATAGAACTATCATTCTTTATTGAATTTACAACATTTTTAAAGATTATAACTTGTATGAGATATAAATTGGAGAATTTCCTATATTGTGCCACAATTAAGGAGCCTCTAGTAAGCTTCTATTGGCCATTACCAAAAATACTACAAAAACCTTCATCATTTAACTTTCCTATTGAAATTAAATTCAAATA
>JAHOYR010005942.1:207221-223794 GCA_023213295.1 Bruguiera hainesii | reverse complement strand
GCTAAAGTGATCATTACTTCCTTGTCATGGGAAAACCAAGAATGACACCCAACTTCTTCTTTTAGTAGACGTTGTCTAGTCATTCCATCTCTATATATCTTGTAAAGAAATGGCTCCTCCCACAAATAATGCCTTACATAAAAATAAAAAAAGAAAAAAACCAAACTTCTTTGTTTGTTGAAAAGAAAGGTTTGGAGGCAAAACATCACTCACAAGATCATTAACAAAGTCTACATACCATGACAAAGAAATAACATACAAAAAAGCTAAAAAAAATTACTTATCTAAAAATCATCATGTAGAGTTTGGTCATTCATACTCCCCATATGGTCGCCATCTAACTTAGACAAACGACCAGCTACCAACCTCTTAATTCCCCATTTATCCCTAATGTATAGGTCAAATTCTTGCAACAAAAAAGTCCATCTAAGAAACCTTGGTTTAGTGTCATTTTTGGAAAGCAATTATTTAAGTGCAAAATGATTAGTGCAAACAATCAACTTGGACAAAATTAGATAAGATCTAAACTTTTCAAAACCAAACACCATTGCAAGCAAATTTTTTTTTTAATTTTTCAATAGTTGTATAATTCTTTTAAGTATTATCCATTATTCTACTTGCATAATAAATGATATAAAATTTCTTTTCTTTCCTTTGTCTTAGAACTACACCTAAGGTGTGACAATAATGGGAGCAATCACTAATTTTCTTTTCAACAAATTAAAAGCACACATACAATCATTGTTAAACACAAAAGTTACTTCTTTAACCAAAAGATTAGTACGAAAACTAGCTATTTTAGAAAAATCTTATCAATCTCCTATAAAATCCTATATGAACAAGAAAATTTCTAACATCCTTAATTGAGTTGGGAGGAAAAATTTTTTCAATTAATTTAATTTTTTTCTCTATCTACTTTAATTCCCTTATTAGAACTTTGTGGCATAGAACTAATACCTTCACTAACCATAAAATGACATTATACCCAATTAAATACAAGTCTAGTCTCTTCATATCACTTAAGCATCATAGAAAAATTATGAAAGCTTGCATTGAATAAAGATCCAAATATAGAAAACTCATCCATTAATATTTTCATGAAATTATGAACAAAATTAGAAAACAAGGACATCATGCATCTTTGAAAAATAGTTAAAGCATTACATAACCCAAATGGCATCCTTCTAAATTCAAAGGTACCATATGGACAAGTAAATGTTGCTTTCTTTGGATCCTCGTGTAATAGGTATTTGGTGATAGGTTGAATAACCATCTAGAAAAGGAAAAAGGAAGTGGTTTTTTCTAATAGCTTCATTAAGCTTTCTATAGTCTTTCCACATTCATCTTCTTATTGTCCTTTTAAGAATCAATTCATCATGCTCATTCTTTACTAATGTTGTCCCACCTTTCTTAGGTATTATTTGAATAGGACTAATCTAAGTACTATTAGAGATAAGAAAATAATACTAGCTTTTAACCACTTGATTACCTCCTTTTTCACTACCTCTTGCGTATTAGGATTGAGCCACCCTTGTAGTTAAACCTTAAATTTGAATCCATCTTCCATCAAAATTTTACTAAAGGACTGATTCCTCTAATATTTGTTGTGCTTCACTCAATAGCTCTTTTATTCTCCTAAAGAATCCTTAAGAGTTTCCCCTCTTCAATACCTACTAAGGAAGAAGACATAATAATAGGTAGGGTAGATGAATTTTCTAAATAAGCATCCTTCAAATGAGAAGGAGGTGATTTTAATTTAAGAATAGGAGGCTCTTCAATGAATGACTTGACTTCAAAGAAGATAAAAGACCTAAAGTTAGAAATTTTTCTCCTCTAAAGAGTGGTCCATTGTAGTTTTCTTCTATGTATGTCATGACCTTCATGCTTTCCTCACTTAAAAATTCATTTTGCCCATATAAGGCATTAGTAATATAATTTTCAATAGAATCATCTAACATAAAAATATTAAAATGTCTATCTACTATATTATCCATAGCATCAACACTTAAAACCTTCCTTTCATCGTTAGAAGGACATTTCGTAGTCTTAAAAACATTAAAAACTATCTCTTCATCATGTATTCTATGACTAAGGTTTCCTTGTTGCACATCAATGAGAACTCTCCTAGTAATAAGGAATGGTCTTCTTAGAAGTAAAGGTAGCTTAAAGTCTCTTTTCCGTATACTCTTATCCCCCAATTGAAGAGAAATGGTGGTAAATGAAAATTTTCCCAATCTAGGTGAAGATTAATACTTCACCTAAATCACACAAGGCTTTATCACAATTAACACCACCAATAATGCAAGGTATAGAAAAACTCCATGGATCCTTTAATTTAGGAAGTGGCTTGTTTTGAACAACTGCAGAACATTCTTAACTCAATTTCACCATCTCAAACTACTATAATTTCCTTTTGTTTGTTAGGATCTCTTTTAAGAATTTTGCATAACTCGACATATATGAAATAACATTAATAAAAGGAATGTTAATATGCAACTTTTTAAGCATTTTTAAAAATTTAGCAAATTTCTTATTCAATTTAGCTTGTAATAATCTTTGAGAAAAAGGAATTTTATACTTCTAAGGTTTAACATTTGGGTCATAAAGAAGCCTTCTAGATTTGTTCCTTATCACCATCATCATTTTTTCCTCAATCCATAACTCGAACCTACTATTTTTCTCCTTTTTAATGCTCATAGGTTTAAGGTGTCTTCTCTCCTAGGTCATGACCTTCTTCACTCTCTTTTTATTTTCTACTATTTGCTTACCACTTCTTAAAGTGATGACTTTCACTTGCTCCTTTAAATTCTTTTTGGTACTACTAGGTAAAACTCCTTGAGTTCTTTCCAAAACAAAACTAACAAGTTGTTTGACTTGAACTTCTAAATTCCTATTAGATGCCTCTTAACTTGCGAATCTAATTTTGGCACTATTATCCTACTTCTTCTCTTGTTGATTTTTTTGTTGAAACCCTAGAGGTGTTTTAGTTTGATTATTTGTCAATGAAAAGTTAAGATATGCCTTCCATAATGGATTGGAAGTATTGGAGTGAGGATTTAAGTTAGTGCTACCACCATGAGAAAAAATTAGCATGCTTATAAAAAAAGAAAGAACAAAAAACTAAAAGAAAAATGATTTTTACTTGACATTCTACACTTGACTACAAAATTTGCATAACATTTTAGATGAAATACTCATTAATGATGCTCTTAAACTATTAAACTTTTTTATCCAGAGAGTCAATTTGTGCAAAGTAGTAAAAGAATCAACATTTTTTAAACTAGCTCCCTTTTTAGTAATTATTTCCTTACCTTATTAGTAATTATTAAAGCTGTCTCTTTAAAAGATCATAGGCTTCTTTCGGTATCTTTCTCATAATGGTAACTTTATAGCTACATCAAACATAAAATGATTAGGAGGGTATAAACCATTGTGAATAGCCTGAATTTGAAGCCATATTGGTAAACCATGATGAAGACACTTCTTAAGAAAATCTAGAAATCTTTTCCATGACTCATTATCAAATTTGGTAAAAGTAGTTGTATCATTCCTCATTTTAGAAAAAAAGAAAAATTTCGCCAAAAATTTTTATTTCATAGCAGCCTAAGTAGTAATGAATCTAGTAAGAAGAGAGCTAAGCCTACCCTTTGTTTTATCACACAATGAAAAAGAAAGCAATCTAAGCCTAATAGCATCATAACTCACACCATTATACTTAAAAGTATCACAAATTTCAAAAAAGTATGCAATATAAGAATGAGGATCATCATTAAACAAAACCATAAATTGAGCACTCATTTGAAACATTTGGATGATAGTTTGATCTCATGTCCTTAATATGTGAAACTTTGCACTTGTGTTTGATGCAATGGCAATGGTCTCGTAGAGTTAGGGAAGCCTAGCCATAAGCAACAATACATTAACAAAGAAACCAATAAGTAAGAGCTTCGCTATAATCTAGACTACTTAGATGAAATATGTAAGCAAGACTTTATTCTAATGACTATGAATATGGCTCAATATCATGGCAAAAGAGTAAAGGAATGACTTCTTGATAAGGAAGACCTTGTCTTAAGGCAATAGGTAGCTATTAAAAATGGCAAGAGGACTAATAAGCTTCTACCTAAATGCAAAAGACCCTATTGGATTACTAAGCAACTTGTTTGAGGTAGCTATAAGCTTGAGTAATTGGATGGAACTTGCCATTCCACATGCCTAAAATTCCACTAGCCTTTGCATGTACTTTCATTAATTTGTTGATTAGGTCTAATTTGATATTTATTTTTATCTAATTTTGATCTAAATTTTTTGTTATTGTTCCTATTTATATTTAGTTTTATGTAGATTTTACAAATTTTTACTTTCTTTTGTAGGGGAGGAGCAAAGTGAAAACTCAAAATTAATTTGGGTCACAAAAAGGAAGGAATATTGATTGAGGAGCATAATGACAAATAGAGAATCAAAAAAATGCATTCCTCTAAGATTTGGAGTTTTTCTAAAGAAGGAATCATATCACAATTAAGAAACCAAATCCAAGCAAAATTTTTTGTTGTAACTAATTGAGTATTATTTGGTATTTTAAATATAACTTTTGCTCCAAAAGTCTAAATTTAGAGATTCTTATAGAAAAACAAACACTAAGAGATAAGGCTACAATTCTTTAATTTTGTCATATTCCATTTTGATTTTTATATAGGAGAAAATTTAACCATAAATTAAGGGTTAAAAATTTTTTTAGAAAATGAGTTGAGATAAAAATTTTAAAAAAGAAAAGGAGCATATGACATCTTCTTAACAAGTAGAGAGACATTAAAAGCTCACACACTAACTAAAGGGGGAATCGATTGAGTACCCATTACAAATGAAGGGGAAGTTGACACACGATATGCATCGAAGTCAAAGAGTCCTAATAGTCTTGTAATAGGAAGTCATGGTAATGGTAGTTGAGAGATGCTTGTTTTTTGTAGAATTAGTGTTCATAGTCATGCTACCACATTTGCACTTGTAAGCCATCATTTGGTTGAAATCCATGCCTACATGAAGATAATTAGAGTCTTAGTGAAATTTGGATATTAAATAATATTATTATAAAGCTTAAAGCATGTTGGAAAACTAATGACCTATCATGTTTAAGTTTGACAATAAGAAGAGAAACTTGTTGACCCTTATTTTAAAAACTGCATGTACTTTTGCTTGCTTGAAAGGTAATGCAACCTCAAGGATTAAGAACATCCTCTCATTTGATCAATCTGAAATTTATTTGCCATTTTTTAGATGCTGAAATGTTGAGAATCTCTTTTCAAACATCAAGATGAAAACGTAAGAATGGCATTGGCTTTCATGATTGGGTAGATAATATGATCAAATGATTAGTCTCGAGAAAAAACATAAAATCACCTAATTGCATGAAGAAGAATTCTTGTTTAACATCCTTAGAGGTAGACATCCAACCTTTAAGCATTTTAAGCTTGGGTGGATGATTCTCATGTGGTTCTAACTAATGTGAGTCAACTTAAAAGCTACTCGTTAAGGGTATAAAGCATATTAATTCACTAACATCAATGCAATCATCTTTAGTTAACTGTAAACATGTAAAGTAAATAGACTTGTTAATTATTATCAACTATTGTGTGTGAGTTGCCTAAGAGAGAGATGCATAAAAAACCTTAACCTCTCTACAAATTGGTGGAAAAGAATGACACATATCTTAAAGGAGGAGAACATGCTTTCTCTTATTGTATTAAGGCTAATAGTTTGTACCATTTGAGAATATAATAATCCCTTTGAAGGTTGTCTCTAGTCCTTAATATCTTACACAAAGTGTAAGTACTACTATTGTAATGCTTATGAGTATAAGGACCTTAAGGTGGATAGCTTTTCTCCTTTTGGGTGATAGGCAAAAGAATAGTAATAAGAACAATCACAAATATGTTATAACTAAGCCTTGCAGAGTTGGACCTAATTGGGGTTTTGCTTTTGAAAAAATTTATGGTCATGACACTAACCACAGTCATAGTAGGGCCTTGGGGTGGATGAGCATGTGTGTGTTAGACATCCATAACCATATCCCTATGGGGCATAATGTGTTTAAGTATGCCTTAATAGCTAATAAGTTGATTATTATTATGAATACATATTTGATACATATATGATATCATCATTAATAAAATGTAAAGATAAAGTCTATGAAATAAATCTACTTTGTAAAGTTAATTATAATGAGTTCAAAATTATGAGATACCTATTACATCTCAATATTTTTTCTAAATATTCATGGTTAATGCAACGTCAAGACAAGGTTATGTTTTTTCCTTATGAAAAAATAGTTGATCGTATAGATTGAAGTATAAAGATACTTAAACAAACATGCAAATGCTTGTTAGTTGAACAAATTCATTGAATTGAACTGTTATAAGAATTCCTAAATAAAACATTACTTATATGTCTATGAAATCTCTCATGTGATGGTTATTTAAGTCATCCTTAGATTTGAGATCACCAAGGTGTCTCTCATAAGAATTAGTATGCTTTGAGCTCACTTCTAGGTTTTCCTACTTAAGGATTGCTTGTAGGGGTGAAAGTTGGTCATACCATGAACTATATGGAGATAATTGAGTCATCAATAAAGAATTCATCACTTTGAAGTAATTAGTGGAGAACGTTTCGTTTGTTCTTAATGTTTATTAATTTAAGAAACCCTTATGCAAGATGAAATGATGATTTGTAAGGAATTATGATCTCATCCATGGAATCAATAACCATATTAATGTTCAAGAATTAATATAATTAAATAATAAAGAGTAAACACTAATTTCGTACTTTATGTTTAATTGGAATATTATTATGCTAAAAGAATTGAATTACATTAAGAGAT
This sequence comes from Bruguiera hainesii, assembly GCA_023213295.1. Lineage (NCBI taxonomy): Eukaryota > Viridiplantae > Streptophyta > Magnoliopsida > Malpighiales > Rhizophoraceae > Bruguiera > Bruguiera hainesii. The sequence continues at coordinate 216,920 of JAHOYR010005942.1, read as the reverse complement.
TCTGCACTAAAGAGATTAATCAAATCACTTTGATAGTCCTAAGGTTTAGGTGATCATGGTATATAGGAGGTTGACATCAATTTGATCAATGAATATAAATTGATTAATTAGAGAATTAATAATATAATAAATGAGTGTAATTTATCTAATTCCTTAGAATTATAAATCATATTTATTGCCAACATATTTAGATCTTAATGGGTCATACATAAGGACATTTAAGAAAACACCAACTCGAGATCAAGTTTTACTTGATTGAAAAAATTAAGAAACTTTGGGATCAAATATATGATATTTGAAATTACATGGACTAAAGTGAAATTTATTGAAATTGATACTTCTTCCTTTAACAAAATTTAAGAGTTAGAATCCCTATAAATGCCACACTTTATGGCTTGCCACCATATGCCTAGCACATTAACAATACTAGCCTTTTTTCTCTTTACTTAAAAGGGTTTTAGGTTATAAAGGTTGCTTCTTTCTTGTCTATTCGCTTTTTATTATCAATGTAGATTATTGTTAAAAGTTGAAAACTTGGATAGTGGTGTTTTATGATGATCCATTGATAGGTTTAAAAGAGAAGAAGAATTGAAAATTATTTAAAAAATGATTCCATCTTTTATACAAAATTATAATTATATTTAATATACAATCGATTAGTTCTTAATAGTGGTCTCAAAGTTTATGTTCACTTATTAAATATAATTCAATTGTATATTTGATTACTATTATTATCTATTTGATTGATTTATATGTTAATTTCTGTTATTATAAATATATGATTTTTTGTCTTATTTTGATTTTAGTTAAACATAAAATGATAATGAAGGAGATATAAGGCATTGTTGTGTATGCTATATATTTTAAATGGAAAAATTATTAAGTTGCAAGGGCACATGCACATTTCCCCAAAAAAATCTACCAATTAGCATTTTTGCTTTTTTTATTTTTTAAAGAAAAAAGGGAAAATGGTAAAAGAATAATGAGCAACATAAAAAAGTATTGTATTCATTTTATTTTATTTTTTATTCATGGTTGAGCCAATTAAAGATTATAATAAATTTTTATATTATTAAGGTTTTACAACACTTAATATAAAAAAAACATTAATTAGACTAAAGAATAAATAATGTCAAATGAATAATTATAATAAAATGAAATTTAATTTTCACAAACTAGTACATAATTACTATATTATTGAAATTCAAAAATGATAATTATTATGTAAACTCAAAAAACTGTATGTTTATTTTTAAAACTATATATATACTAATATCAAGACATTTAAAACTACTTAATTTGTTAAAAATCCTTGTGGTAATTGAAAGGTTTGAGAATTATTTATTATGTGGTATTGAATTTTGTATTATTCTTTTTTCAATGTATTATCTTTGTCAAAAGTTATTTAATTTTATAAAAGTGTATTTTTTGTAAAGTGTCATATAATTTTATTAAAATATTGTATCAATTTGTTTTTAATATCTTCATTAAAACTTATAATTTGTGGACTCTAAGTTATGAAGATTTTATTAGTATAATACTTATATGAATAAAAGGACAAAAGGTAAGAAAGTTATTAAAACAACATGATATCTTATATTGTTATATATGATGTTATATAATTTAATCATTATAATGTGAATACGACATATGATGTAAATATATATTTATATTTGTGTAATATATACATAACATATACAATAAACATGTAATTAAATAAGATTATTTAATTAAAACTTTATGGTATACAATAAAATATATTTAAAATATAATTAATCATTTAAAGGTCTAAAATATCCATCCAAAATTTTTTGAACCTATAAGATATTCATTCTTCAACAAAAAATGCCCTTTTGGCACATAAGTTCATTGTCCAATTGCAGTTATTGGGTGACATTTTGAATTCACTAATGGATCCCAAAGCATGTTTTTTATCGTCAAGTTCTTTGCTTTCTAATTATGTATTTGAAATTTGTTTCAATCAAATTCTTAGAAGCATTGTTCTTCGTTTGTATTTAAGAACAATTTTGAAAATAATGACTTATCATCTTTAAAAAAAATAAAATTATGAAACAAAAATAACATGTCAAAGACTATATCGAGTAATGCTCATTTACAATTTGGATGTGATATTAAAAAGTTTCATTAAATTATCATATAATATGATCAAATTGTGATTTTTTTTCTGGGTAATAATTTTATGAGATTACAATTTATAATTTTTAAATGTCATATAATTTGGTCAATATTTCATATATATTTTTGGTAAGAATTATAATTCTATAAATATCTCATATATGGTATTTTTAATTGAATTATATAATAAATTTAAAAATTATATATAATGTATTTTTTTTATTATATGACATGTTTTTGAATTATATATAAACAATTGTAATGAATTATAGGAAATGTCTGAGAATTATATATGAAATTTTATTATATTACATAATATGTTTGAGAATTATGTAAGACACTTTTATTATATTATATAATAAGTTTTGAAATTATATACAACATTATTATTAAATTATACACCATGTTTGTAATAAGAGTTGCACTAACAACCTGAAGTTTTGCCTAAAAAAATTTTGTCATAAAAAATAATTTTATATATTCCTCTAGCCTATTTTGTAATAGATGTGTCGCTTTTTAACTTGCGTAGGTTTACAACTTTTATAATTTCCAACTATTAATAAGGCTTTTACCATATTCTTAGTGTAACTTAGTTGTCCATATTTTTTTTTCTTTGTTTCTTAAAAGACTAGAATCATAACCATAAAGATTTTAAAAAAAATCAAGGAAATTAAAACATGTAAAACAAGTATCTTTATACTAGTAGACTTTTACCATATGCTAGTAATTATTACCATTTTTTTATTGTTATTACAGTGCAAACTCACTAAACTCCTCTATATGTATATCCTTTGACACCTTTAAAATCTTCTTTATACAATCTAATTGGCCACTTCTCGTATAGATCGACCATTCTTGAACTCTAATATTTTGATATTCAATAACTCCTCGATTTTTAAGAGAGGACACTGTTAGAAAATTGTATCTTTTTCTAGAACAATTTCAAAAAAATAATACTTCGCCTTTTGAACTACCAACAAATGAATTTACCACTTTGTGGCCGCTAAGGAAGGAATTTGAAGTAACTAATCATATTTTTCATAAAACACTATTCATGAAGATACTTGTCAAGTAATTTAGACTAACATCAATGAAATCAAAACAAGAAGAAATGGAAATAAAACATACAACTAATAATATGAATGAGAAATCACTATTGAATTAATTGAAGGAACAAAAGAAACTAATAATTTATGGAAGACAATTGTAGAATGACTCACAAATGGGGAGCTTAATGAATTTATCCAACAATATTGAAAGCAAATAATTTTTTTCGTCAATCTTAAAAGCAAAGGGGGGCTTGAAAAATAAATATTTGATTCTAAGTAGTTGATCAAGAAAAGTGAATAGCATTAAGAAATGAGAGAGCATAAAGAATTAGAGCAAGGATGTGTTGGCTGTAAGAGGTGGGTGGAAAATGAGTTGCTGTGGGAGACATAAAGGGAGAATAGTAAGGTTTTGGGTAGTAGTGAGATTTTACATTTTCTTTTGTTTTTTTTATAAAAAAAACTAAATTAGGGATTTTGATAGTTTTTTGAACTTTAACATTTTATTTTCTAAAATTATGGAGCAAATTGAGTTTTTCTTTCACTTTTATCAATACACACACACACACACACTATTAGTTGTCAACAAATTACTATTTACTAACAAACTCATGGCTTCTTGAATAGTCCTCAATTTCACATAGTTTAAATCAACCATACCAATAGATTTCAACAATATGAAATATCAATTTGACCAACATTTCATGGCTCCTAGATTGGTTATGACCTCTCTCATTTTTGTTTCATTTATTCAACCAAATTCTAATTCTTAGTTTATACATCAATCAAAATTAAACTAAACATCTATTTGCTTAAGCAAAATCCTACCTCTATGGATAAAACAAGGTAGAAACATTGTACTAATCTATCAGTAACTAGAATTGTGTGTATATAGAATAGAAAACATAAAAAAAAAAAGAATTCTATTTCATTTTTATTTTTATTTTTTATGTTTTTAGTAGTCCAACAAAAGCAATTCCTATACCTACTTAGTGTACATCATAATGTCCTTAAGTTTTGTGCTATAACATTTGTCCAATATTATGTTACTCTTCTAAGTTGTATTCATTACAAATTATTACACCTACTAAAAATATTAAATTACTTTTATATTGTATAAATAATCTGTAGTGAAAGTGATGAGAACTGTGGATATCATGGGTGGAAGGCTTCAATGGATGCAAGGGGTACATTACACATTCCAGAAGGCTCAATATAACAAGCTAGAGCTTCAATCGATGCAAGAGGTCCATTGCACATTCCAGAAGACCCAATAAGATGAGCTAGAGCTTCACTCAATGCAAGAGGTCCATTGCATATTCCATAAGGCCAACTAACACGAGTTAGAGCTAGAAAGATGAAAAAAAGTACTAAATTGGCTGATTAAGGGCATTCAGCCTAACCAAGCTTTAAATGGTGTGAATTCAAACTTGAAAGAGAGTCCAGACCTTATTAATATTATTAGAGTACTTAAAGAGTTAAGACTAAGTAATAGCAGTCACTCCAAATTAGGAGTTTACTTTCTGTGTAAGTATTTCTCCCGAGATTGGAATTCCTCTTAAATAAGGAATTGTCCTAATTAGAAATTTGTGCCTTTTTACAATTGCTATTTTAGCTTATAAATAGGCACCGTATGTAAACTCTGAAATATCAAACAATTCATCAGACAACTTTGAGTGAAATAGAAAACAAGGGTTTTCTCCCTCAGTTCTTTTGAGAACTAAAGAACTTATCAAGAGGTATTTCTTCTTATGGCGTTCAAATTGACTTATCACTCCCAATTCCTTTCATTTATAGAGTGTGGTGTCCATATCCTTCTTGAATACCCTAGGTTTGTGCTCCTTCGAATGTTGGGTCTAGGGTTTGTGTTGTTAAGCTCTGTTTTAGTTTTCCTTGTTATTCTTTGATTCTCTGTGTGTGTTAGGTCCCTAAGCCACATCTTTTTGGGGTTTTCCACATTAGATGTTATCAGAGCCTGACTCTAAATCAGAGCTGAAAGGGGAAATTCGAGGGGTAAAAAGCAAGAGTGAAATTACATATAAGGAAAAAGCCATAAAGAGTATAAACACAAGGGAGAGTGACACCTTCTTTAAGTGAAACATATAAAGGAGTGTCTGTGAGGTAGGTATCCTAATTATTTTGTATAGAAGTAATACTATGACATCCAAAGACAAAGGTATAGCTCAAGAGGGAGTTGGTGATGTGTCCATCGTGATCAAAGCAATGTAACAATAATTTGAGTGCATGAATACCAAATTTGATGATATAAGAGAGTGTATGAAGGAGCAAGCCAAGATAATAACAGAGTTACAAAAGAGGTGTGGGGAATATGAGGCTCCTAAAACAAGCAAGCAGTTGAGACATGCCTATGACCATGAAGATGATGATTTTGTACCATCATTAAAGGGTGAAAGTGATAAAGAGGACTATCCGGTTAATGGAGTAGCGCTCATCATAAGGCGAGCATTGAATATGCAGGTGAAGGAAGAAAATGAGGTGCAACAAGCTAACATCTTTCATACGAGGTGTCTTATCAAAGATAAGATATGTAGTATGATTTTTGCTGATGGGAGTTGCACTAATGTTGCTAGCACAACTATGGTTAAGAAGCTGAATTTACTTATTATGAAGCATCCCAGACCATATTAACTTCAATGGTTGAATGAGAGTGGTGAAGTCAAGGTAAATAAGCAAGTGCTCATGTCATTTTTTATCGAAAGATACCATGATGAAATTTTATGTGATGTTGTACCTATACAAGTGGGTCATATCCTATTAGGAAGGCCATGGCAGTTTGACCAACGAGTTGTGCATGATGGATTCAAGAATTGATATTCCTTTGTAATGAATGAAAAACTCATCACTCTTGTACCATTATCACCTCAACAAGCTTATAAGGATCAACTAAGGATTAAAAATAGGAGTAAATAGAAAAGAGGGATCCAAAAAAGAGAAAAGAGAGTAGAAAACGTGAGAACACAAGAGAAAGAGAAGAAAACAGAAAGTTTTTATGCAAAAGAAAACGATGTCAAAAGAGCAATTTTTGCCAAACAATCCATGATCATACTTTTGTACAAAGAGGCTTATTTTAACACTAATAAACTTGAACCATCTTTGCCTAGTGTTATTGTTATTCTATTGTAGGAATTTGAAGATGTATTTCGTGATGATGTCCCAAGTGGATTGCTAACTAAGAGAGGAATTAAGAATCAAATTGTTTTCATCCCTAGTGCATCCATCCCAAACCAGTCAATATATAAGAGTAATCCTAAGGAGACAAAAGAGATTCAAAGGCAGGTTGAGGAGCTTATTTCAAAAGGGTATGTAAGGGAAAGCATAAGCCCTTGTGCAGCTCTTGTCCTACTTGTACAAGGAAAGTTGAACAAAAGACATGCCAAATGGATCAAATTCATTTAGACTTTTTCCTACATCATCAAGGATAAACAAGGTGATGATTCAAAGACGAATCCTTTTGAGGAAAGAGGGAATGATAAGAACTATGGAGATGATGGGTGGAAGGCTTCAATGGATGCAAGGGGTACATTACACATTCCAAAAGGCTCAATATCACGAGCTAGAGCTTTAACGGATGCAAAAGATCCATTGCACATTCTAGAAGGCCCAATAACACGAGCTAGAGCCAGAAAGATGAAAAAAGCACTGAATGGGCTAATTAAGGACATTTAGCCTAACCAAACTTCAAATGGTGTGAATTCAAGCTTGAAAGAGAGTTCAGGCCTTATTAATATCATTGGAGTACTTAAAGAGTTAGGGCTAAGTAATAGCAGTCACTCCAAATTAGGAGTTTATTTTCTATGTAAGAATTCGTCCCTAGATAGGAATTCCTTCTAAATAAGGAATTGTCCCAAGTAGAAATTTTTGTCTCTTTAGACTTGCTATCTTAGTCTGTAAATAGGCACCTCATGTAAACTCCAAAAGATCAGACTATTCATCAGACAACTTTGAGTGGCATCCATACGCTTCTTGAATACCCTAAGTTCATGCTCTTTTGAATGTTAGGTCTAAGGTTTATGTTGTTAAACTCTAATTTTGCTTTCCTAATTGATCTTTGATTCCTTGTGTGTGTTGGGTCCTTAAGCCATGTCTTTTTGGGGTTTTCTGCATCAAAATGAGCAATAACATCACTTGTCTAAAAAATACTTCACTCATTTTCTATCAGACTCTATGGAGTTTGTCGACTCAAAATTGAGATTAGAATTGAATGAGGAATTTATTATAATAGTTGAAGTAGCATTGTTATGTACTAATCTATCACCTACACTTAAGCCAATAATGTTTCTAGTCTTAAGCATGCTTAAAGGTCAAGCTACAGTTCATGAATTGCTCATAGCCCCACCACTTATGAGATGAAATGAGGTTTATTTCCTTAAGAAATTAATTTGATAAAATTTTGAATTTAATAGGAAGTGAAAGTTAGTCTATAGTTAGTATTATGTAAACAATATTGATTGGTTTGTCACACATGTGGACGAGACCTTTATCCAATTAATCATTTCTCAAAGTAATGAAATATTTTATTGCTACCAACTTTTATCATGCATAAGGTTTATAGGATATTGCTTATAACTTTTTTTTTCAAGAATTTTAACTAAATTTAATAGATATAGTGTATAATGGAGAAGATCATTTACTAGTATTCTATTCCTTATTGTTTTATTTAAGAATGGTGTGCTTAAATTGGATTTTATATATTTTTTGTTATATATCTACATACATACATATATACTTTTCATTTTATATATATATATACACATATACATAGATATATATACCCATTCCTATCTTACACCAATCGAAAAGAAGACAATGAGGAACACAATACTTATAGAAATAAAGTTTTCATTGAATGTTGAATATCATTACAAGTTTATGTTACAAGAGAGAAAATGCAGCTATTATAAAGGAAAGAAAGAAGCAAATTAGACTCTACCCTTCTTAACTTATGAGAAGTCTTATTTATACATAGAAAAAGGTGATAACCGTAATGGGAGAAATCTATTTTTCAAAGTGGAATTCTTTATTATTTTCCATTATCCTTTACTTTTACTAAAGTAGTATTATTAAAGCTGACCCATAATATCTTGTTCACTGAAAGTTGCTTATCCTTTTCCTTTTCTAACTCATATAGGTCTTGAAAATCTTGTATAATATCATCATTAAGGTGCTTTTAACTAATCTCAGTTTGGTCATCTTAGGTGTCTTTATCTAATTAAAGCGAAGTAGCCATCATTTCTAATAACCTTTCTTTTAAAATAGATTTCATTAAAATCTTCAATATCTCTTCAAAATTAGTAAAGTAGACTTTGGTAATGGAGCCTTAGGATCATTTATATAAATGACTCCTTTTCCTGTGTAGACTCCATCATAATAAAAAGTCAAATTTTCCCCACCATCAAATATTAATTGTTTTGCCAGCTATTGAACAAGTCTAATGTCAACATCTAAGATATTAACTTGTTTAATGATAATGGTATAGTCTCATTTAATAATCTATAGAAATGATACTAGGTTACAAACATTAACAAGGGGCCTTTAACCTCTTTGTTTGCTTCACAAAATTGTTCATAAATAGTTCTTAATTTATAGGTAGAGTTAAATAATGTAAACCTTACTTAAAAAACCAACTTTTAAACCAATTTAGAAATCCTTTTGTGTCATTTGGAAGATGTATTTGAATGAACGAACTAAATTTCCTTTACCTATTTTCATATAATAAGACTTTTTCCTATACTTTAATATAATCGAAGTAATTGTAAGTTTTAACCTTCCACTATTCTTTTAGTTCTCGATAGTCAAAGAGATTTGCCTGCTAATCCTTTAGATAAAGAATTCTCGTTAACTTGAATTTGGAAAAGGCCTAATCTCAAAAACCATAACCAAATCCATTTCTAGATCCTTTCTTTATGGGTTCAATTGCCACTAAGCCTATTTCCTGAAATATCTATTAATAATATAGGTAATCCTTTATATTATTAAGACAATACATATCATCTTTAAAATAAAACCATGCGACCTCATTAGGTCTAAGTTGAATATAATTATTTTCAATAGCATATGAAAAATCTATGTCCTTCTTTAGTTGTATCTTCTTTAACAAGAAAAGTGCGAAAGACAAGCTTCAAATTATACACTGAAAAAAAAATGTTTTGTTGATTACTCAATTATTGATCTTGGACAACGAGCATATTGTTCAAGAGGCACCTCTAAGACCACTTGACTATTATATTATAGTCAATTAGGCCGCATTAAATCAAACATATGGAGGTTTTTCTTTCTTTTTTTTTTTAATTTTTTTGGCATAATTGGGTGGAATATTGATGTGGGATAAAATATGAAAGAGTGTCTAATAATTTTTAGAAAATAACAAACAATAATTAGAAATCATCATGACATATTTGGTTTGCCCCTAAACTATTTGTCCTTCTTCAATTGTATCTTCTTTACTAGGAAGAGAGAGAGAGAGAGAGAGAGAGAGAGAGAGAGAGAGAGAGAGAGA
>JAHOYR010005942.1:193935-207211 GCA_023213295.1 Bruguiera hainesii | reverse complement strand
AGAGAGAGAGAGAGAGAGAGAGAGAGAGAGAGAGAGAGAGAGAGAGAGAGAGAGATGAACTGAAAATTATAAGCTTGATTAAAATGCTTGGTTGGTTGACGAACTCCATTCAATTTGTAATAACCCAAGCCCTTACATAGACGACCTGCGTGTTATCATGTGGTAGTGAGATAGAAAAAAAAAACTTTCACACCAAATTGGACCACTATAATTAAAAAAGGATCCAATTGATATTTTATCTATCACAACTTTTTCTTTTTGATGTGAGAGGATATTACAGTCGACTTTCGTTAGATAAACGACATCCTCTTCACTACAAGATACAAAATCATAGGATCACATCATTAGGTGGCAAGATTGTAGAAATAGCCCCCAGTAGCCCCCACAAGCTAAAGAGGTGAAAGAAGTGGCTCTCACCCTGTTGGCACCTAACTTCTCCACTTCTGACTAGTGTAAGGTTCTGATACCATTTGTAATAACTTGAGCCCTCACATGAACCTATGCATCATCGCATATAGTGAGACAGAAAAGAGATTCACACACAAACTGGGGCCATTATAGTGTAAAAAAGATCTAATTAGTACTTATAAATCATTCTCCCTTCTATTTCTTTTTGATATATGAGGGGTATTACAATTATTGATCTCAGACAATGACAGTACTATGGAATATGAAGTTCTAGTATTGGCATACTGTTTAAGAGATGTATTGTATACAATTTTGAAAGGAGCATCCAATAATTGGAAAGTAGCATAATATATTGGTTGGTTCCCAAATTAGTTGTCTTTCCTTATTTACCTTTTCTTTAATAGGAAAAATAAGAGAGATAGGCGTTAAATTGTACGTTAGAGTAAAATGTTATGTGAGGTGATGAACCCCACTCAACTATTGAACTCAAGCAATGCCTTTGACTGTGTATGACATGCTCCTAAGGCCACTAAAGCATTATGTTGTGGTCAATTACGTCCCCACAATCAAATGTTCATTAATTGATGACAACATAAATGCTTTAGTGGTTTCAGTGGTGTATATTGTAGAGTCTGGTATATTGCTTGAGATGAATAATTAAGTGGTGTTTACCAACCTACCAAATATTTTACTCTAACATGCCCTTTGAAATTTATCTGTCACGCGCCTCTTAGATAAGAAGTGAACTCTAAGAAAAGGCATCTTGTCGACCAACCAAACATATTACATCGTTGTCCAGTTATTGTATGAAATTATTTAAAAATTATAAGACACATTTCTAAAATTGTATGCTTACATTAAAACTTAGTATTCCACCAAATAACACGAAAAGCTTCGAATATTAATTTTGAAGGGTCCAATCGACTACAACGTCATACTTTAGCGGTTTTGAGCACCTACCCCTACACTTGGAGTTGTTAGGTCATTCACCATAAAATATTTTTTTCATGGGTATGACAGAAAATTTTTTGTTCTAATTTAACAACCTAGAAAATGTTTCCTTCCAGTTTAGCAAACTGAATAATAAAGACACTTTAGCAGCCTAGAAAACATTTGTTCCAGTTTTAAGTTTTTGCATGTCATTGGCCAAATATTACATGCTAATTACAAAAAATTGTGTCACTAATAACAAGTTGTAAGAAATGACACGTGCAACCTCTAGATATTTTTATGTAGGTTAAATTGCACCATGATGTAATGCGCTATTGTTTTAGAGTTTACCCTTGACACAGTCCTCATAGTTTCGTGAGAATGTTGATGGGAGAGGGGGTAACAGAATATAAATAACTCATAAAATTTCTTTCATTTTCTTGAACTTGTGAGGAGATGATTGAATAATAAAATTAATAATGCAAATAAATCATATAAGATAACATAACAATTTTACGTGAAAAATTCCTCCAAATCATAAAGGAAAAAAAATTACAAGATATTTTGAGTTAAAGGTCAATTTTACTATAATTAAGTGAGTACAATAGAGGTACTCAATCTTAATTATATCTAACAAATTGAACAAAATTCAATTTGAACTAAAAGAGAGACTAATGAGTTAAGCAAAATAGACCAACCACGTGTTGTCAACTATAACTCAACAAGTAGACCTTAAGGCAATAATCCAACCAATCAAAATGAACTCCCAAATGTCCCTTATTAGCTATCCAAATTTCTGCCTAGTCAAACAACGAATCAATATTCATCCATACGATTTACCAACTCTATTATAGATAAGAGAGTAGAAAATTACCAAAATTAAGAGGCCTCGACTCTAATGGAAAACCTACCCTTACAATTCACAAAAACCTGATCCAACTATCCATAAAGAAAATTTATGTGTCCTCCAACTACTGACCAAAAATTAGCTTAATCGGACTACAAACAATCCTTCAATTACATAATTGATCAAAACTTCACGCAAAAAATTACCCAGAATATAGACCTAAGAAAATTGAAGAGAAACAACACTTACTGTGCTCGAAACACACTCTCCACCATTCAAAATTAAAAACCAAATATCTTCTATCAACTATCCAAATTTTAGTTTGATCAGATACCGATATCCTTTCTAAATATAAGATCAAAAAATATTGTTTTTCCTCCCTCTCTTTCGACGGCCGCCCTCTTTTCTTCTCGCTTTTGGCAGCCTCTTTCTTTTTTTTTTTTCTCACAATCAGTTGACTAGGTTTTCTAGTAAAAAGAGGTATCTATACTCACTTTAATTATTTTGGGTTGTGGCCTTCAAAAATACTAAAATAAAAGATTTTGAGTTATATGTCCACATAGGAAGGGACCAATAAGTCCAACAATTCTCCCCCTTTGACTATGTGGAGATATTGGTCATCCCAGTCAATGCACAATACAACTCAAATTTCTATATTAACAATATCTTTGTCATCATAACAACATTTTTATTTATATGAATTTTTCCAAGTGTTAATTATTTAGAATAAAAAATATCTCATATCTAATAATATTGCACGTCAATATGTTTTAATTTAGTATGAAAAGTTGGATTCTTACCAAGATGAATGATACTTTGGCTATCTTAGTGCAACACATGATTTGATTGTTCAAAACCAAATTCCTTTATAAACTTTTCATCCAAAGTAACTCTTTAAACACTTCAATTATTACAATAAACTCTACCTTTGTAATGGACAATGCAACGCACTTTTGTAATCGAGATTGCCAACTCATTGCTCCATCTACAAAAGTCATCACATAACCTAAAGTAGATTTTTTAGAGTCAATGTTATCTATAATATCTGAATCTATAAATCTAGTAAGAATAGACTTATCACTCCTAAAACAAAGTCTCAATTAGTGGAGTCTCGCAAATATCTCATTATCTACTTCACTATATTCCAATGTTTTTTACTAGGATTTGAAAGGAATCGACTAACTATGCCAACTGCATGAGCTATATTAGGCCTTGTGCACACCATTACATACATCAAACTGCTCATAGCTGATGCAAAAGGAACTCTTTGCATCTCTTCCTTCTCTTTCTCTATGGAAAGACATTGGTTAACGGATAATTTAAATTATGTAGCAAAAGAAGTGCTTACCACTTTAGTCTTATCCATGTTAAACCTCTGAAACAACCTTTCAATGTATTGCTTCTGAGATAGATACAACCTTTTCTTTTTCTTATCTTAAGTGATTAACATACCAAGGATCTTCTTTACTAGTCAAGTCCTTCATGGCAAAGGACTTGCTCAACTCTTACTTCAACTTTGTCAATTCTAGAAGCATTACGACCAACAATAAGCATATCATTAAGATAAAGTAGTAAAATGATGAAATCATCATCAGTGAATCTTTGAACAAAAGCATAATGATTATAAGTAGTCTTTTTATAGCCTTACTCTCCTATAATAGACTCAAACTTCTTATACCATTGTCTTGGAGCTTGTTTCAAGCCATATAAGCTTTTATTCAACCTACATACATAATCCTCTTTTCCTTTCACCTCAAAACCCTGTGGTTGTTCCATATAAATTTTTTCTTCCAATTCACCATAGAGAAAAAGCTATTTTCACATCCATCTGCTCAATCTCTAAGTCATGACTAGTAGCCAAACTCAATACAACTGGAATGGAAGACATTTTCACCACCAGTGAGAAGATCTCCTCAAAGTTGATGCCTTTGATTTAATCCCTTGACAACCAATCTAGCTTTATATCATGGACATGAAGTATTTTCTTCTTGCTTTATTTTGTAAATCCACTAATTCTTCAAAACCCTCTTACCTTTAGGCAACTTTACTAACTTATAAGTAGAATTATCATATAAGGATTTCATCTCATTGATCATGGCATCTATGCAATGCTACCCATGCTTACTTTCAACTGCTTTTTTATAGCACTCAGGTTGTCTCCCATTAGTTAACATCACAAACTTATTAGGAGAGTACTGAATGGAAGACACTGAAATTTTATTGGACCTCCATGGCTAAAATGAAGGTGAAGGTGTGTGTGGATGATTTTCTATAAGAGCATCAATATCACCTGCACCCTATATATCATGATCTTGTTGAACATTTTCATCATGTTCTTAAACATTGCCATAAACATCAACATGATCACTTAGATGTGTCTGAGGAAATGAAACAATATTAGTAAAATTATCATTAACTTAAGGAGTTGACTTCTTAATGTCTTTAATGTTTTGATCCTCAACAAACACATCTATACTCCTTACTAGCTTTTTCTTAACTAGATCATATAAACGGTACCTGAAGTCATCTTTACCATAATCAAGAAAGATACATTGTAGAGTCTTCACATTTAACTTCCCTATTTCATCTTTTAGGACGTGAAAAAAAGCCTTATAGCCAAAAACTCATAAATGGTCATAGGAGATTTCCTTACCAAACCAAACTTTGTCTAGAGCATCACCTTGTAGCAAAACACTAAGAGACAGGTTAATTACATGTGTCATTGTATTCAAGACTTTACCCTAAAAGGATTTAGGCAATTTTGCATTTGAGAGAAGAATTCTAACCCTTTCAATCAGCGTTTTGTTCATCCTTTCTACTAAACCATTCAACTATAGTGTCTTAGGGGGGATCCTTTAGTGTTTGATCTCATACTTTCTGCAATACTCATCAAATAGACTACTATACTCATCATCATTATTAGTGTGGACATATTTCAGCTTCTTACCAGTTTGTCTCTCAACAAAACATGAAATTATTTAAATACATCAAAGACTTAATCTTTAGTCTTTAAAGCATAAGCCCAAAGTTTCCTATAATGATTATCAATAAAAGTCACAAAATAAAGAACATCACCAAATGAGCATACCTTCAAAGGACCACACATGTTAGAATGCACTAATTCAAGTAACTCCAATTTCCTTAAAGGTGAGTGACTCTTAAAAGTAACTCTATTTTGTTTCCCAACAAAATAATGAGAACACTTTTTTAAAACTATACCTTTATGTCTGGAAGTTAGTTCTTTCTTTCTAAACAATTTATCCCCTTTTCACTTATGTGACTAAGCTGGTCATGCCATAATTTAATGGAACTATCATTCTTTACTGCATTTACAACATTTTTAAAGTTGCAGCTTGTATGAGATATAGACTAGAGCATTTCCTACATTGTGCCACAAGTAGGGAGCCTCTAGTAAGCTTCCATTGGCCATCATCAAAGGTACTGCAAAAACCATCATCATTTAGCTTTCCTATTGAAATTAAATTCAAATAGATATCAAGGACATGTCTATCTATGACCTAATCAATCTCAATAGATGTCACATTAATCACATCCTTATCACAAACAATAATAAGGTCACCAGTACCAAAAGTGGATGTAGTAGTAAAACAACCATTACTCACATTTTTCTTCTCATGTTTATCACTGTCATCTTTATTTTCTCTTTTCCACTTGTAGCATTGTTTCTAAATATAACCCAATTTTCCATAATAATGACACTGGACATTTTTGTACTTAGATCTTGACTTGCTTCAACTTTTACTTGTACCCTTTTTACCATTTCTTTTTCCTTAACTTCTCCCCGTTTTTTCAATAATTAAAATCTCTAATTTGGATGAGATGAATCATGAGATTTTTTTCTCATCTCCTTATTCAACACACTACTTTTTACATTTAATGATAAAATACCACTAAAAACAGAATTAATGAGTAAGACTTGAAAAGTCTCCCAAAAATTACGTAAGGTAGCAAGTAACGATAGCCCAAGAACCTCATCATCAAACTTAATGCCCATGCTTGACAATTAATCAATGAGACCTTGAAACTCATTCAAGTGGTCAGCAACTGAACTCCCTTCATTATATCTTAGTTACATCATTTTCTTTAATAAAAATAACTTATTATTGCTAGACTTTAAAGCATACAAGGTCTCATGTTTGCTCCACAAAGTTGATGCATGTGTTTCATTGCAAATGTGATTATAAATATTATCATCAACAAATTGCTGTATAAAACCACAAACTTGTTCATGATTAAATTCTTATTCTTCATCAATCTTAGACTCATGTTTCATATTAACAAACACTAAAAGGTGCAATTTCTCTACAAATAAGAGATCCTTCATTTTACTCCTCTAAATATAATAATTTGTATCATTCAAACAAACCAATTTATTCACATTCAACTTCATCATTGAAACGAGTTAAATACACCAACCTAACTTTGATACCACTCTGATGGGAGAAGGGTTAGCATAGTATAAATAGCTCAGGAAACTTCTCCCATTTGCTTGAACTTGCGAGGAGATGATTGAATAACAAAAATGACAATCCAAAGAAATCACGCAAGAGAACACACCAATTTTACGTAGAAAACCCCTCTAAATCGCAAAGAAGAAAAAATCACGAGATACTCAAAGTGAGAGGTCAACTCCACTATAATCAAGTGAGTATAATAGAGGTATATAACCTCAATTACATCAAACAAATTGAACAAAATTCAATTTGGACTAAAAGAGAGACTAATGAGTTGAGCAAAACAGGCCAACCATGTGTTGTCAACTACAACTCAATAAGTAGACCTCAAGGAAATAATCCAACTGTACAAAATGAACTCCCAGATGTCCCCTACCAGCTGTCCAAATTTCCACTCAGTCGGACCACGGATCAGTATTCATCCACATGGTTTACCAACTTTGCCATAGATGAGAGAGTAAAAAGTTACCAGAATTAAGAGGCCTCGGATTTAATGGAAAACCTGCCCTTTCAGTTCACAAAAATCCAATCCAACCGTCCAAAAAGAAGATTTATGTGTCCTCCAACTACTGACTAAAAATCAGACTGATCAGACAACAAACAATCCTCCGATTATATGGTTGATCAAAACTGCACACAGAAAAATCACCTAGAGTATAAACCTATGAAGACTGAAGAGAGGTAGGACTTACTATGCTCAAAACACAATCTCCCCCGTTCCGAATTAAGAACCAAATGTCTTCTATCAACTATCCAAGTTTCAGTTTGATCGGACATCAATATCCTTTCTAAATGTAAGATCAAAGAATATTACATTTTCCTCTCTCTCATTTGGCGGTCTCTTTTTCTCTCTCTTTCGGCAGCCTCTTTTTTTTTTTTTCTCATAACCGGGCTGGCTAGGTTTTTTAGTCAAAAATGTATTTATATTCACTTTAATTATTTTAGGTTGTAACTCCCAAAAATACTAAAATAAAAGATTTTGAGTTATATATCTACATAAGAAGGGACCAATGAGTCTAACAAATGCTAGGAAGGATACTTTCCCAACTAACTAAGCATTTACTCCAATTTCACGATAATGTGTTCTATTTTACTCCTGATACGATCCTCATAGTTCAATAATAGTTTGTCATATTCAAAAATTTGTATTCCGAAAGAAAAAAAATTATGTGCTATATTACAATCACTTGATGTATGCTAACTTGAACCATAACGTAGTATGCTGGTTATTTTGGGGTTGCTCCTTACACGACTCTCCTATTTTTGCAAAAATTGCTATGGAAGGATACTTTGTAAACTGACCAAACATTTTTATCCAATATCAATTTCTTATACTACATTTCAAGTGTGCTAAATCGAACCACATTATGGAACTCTAGTTATTTCGGGGTTGGCCCTAGTATAGTTCTCCTGGTTTCGAGAGAATGCAAAGAAAGAATACTTTGTATATTGATCGAACATTTTATGTTGATTTCAAATTTTTGTATGCCGCTCTCTAAATAATGTATGTCATAATCCAGTAATAGTATTCCACATTTGAAAATGTATTAAAGAAAAATGATAGGTGCGACCTCCTAACTACATTATATGGGCTAAATTGCACCACGACGACTTTTGTCCATTACTTTCAAATACTCCCAACTGTGAATAAATAGAAAGGAAGGTATGTGTGAAAACATACCAAACGCTCTACCATACCGCTCATAGGGTGCATCTCCCATAGGACTCCTAATACAACTCAAGCTCTAATGAATTATTATTTGTCAACTGACCAAACACTTTAATCCAAGTTTGAGTTTTGGTATACCGCGATTCATATATATTGCATGTCAGCTTTCATTATTCGTATGCTATGTATAAACACTTGTATTCCAAGATAATGATGTGTGCACAGTTGATAAACTAAACCACAACGTAACGCTATGAGGGTTTCTAGGGTAAGGCTCAAATGGTCCTCATAGCTGTTTGGGAAAACTAATTGACATATAAATTTGTCAATCAACCAGACATTTGGCTACAATGTACACTGTGGGTTTGTTCACATTGGACAAGCGATAACTATGGAATGAAGGTTTGTTCACCAAACAAACATTTTATGCTAGTTTGAAGTTATTATATGCCACGTTTCGAAAATATACCACATCTATCAGAATTTGTAAGACACTTTCAATCTATACTATTCCAAGACTCGACAAAGCTCTAAACGTTTCATTGTGAGGCCAAATCAACCACGACGTAATGTTGTAATATACATAAGGGCGAATCCCGCAAGATCCTCTAGAGACTTCCAGCAAAGTCTAGCAAAGACACTCACCTAGAACCTTCTTGAAGTGACCTTCTTATATGCTCTCTCTAGAACATTCATTGTAAATATTCTAGATAGTCATTTGTAGCCACACATTGAGGAGGTGGAGTAACTATAAATAGGCCACTCCTCTCACTTGTAAACACACCTTTGCCTACTTAATACAAGCTCACTTGCAAATCTCTCTTATACTTTCTCTTCCTCCAACAATTCCAAGTCCTTACTTGCCACCCAACGCTTTTTGCTAATTCTCTCAAACTTTCCAAGACTTACTTAGCTCATCTTTGCATGCAAGATCGATTAAGTGCCGCACGGGTTAGCACATTCAAAACCTAACTCTGTGACAGATGGTATTAGAGCCAAGGTCCAAACCTTAGGTGCAACCTGTTTGTTTGTTGTTTGTTAAGACAACGAGCATGGCAAGCGAAGAAGGATTTGTTGCAATCACTATAGAGGAGCAACATGCGGGGCAACAATCTCGTGGGCATGAGGAACAACGTGCCCCTGCCAAGCGTAGTAAGTCCAAGGCTTCTGCACGAGAAACCATGGATACTTGGTTGCTGGCTTGGAGCGGAGCGTGACCGATATAAGCTCCGTTGTGGGCGACCTCAGTGATCAAGTCGATAACTTGATCCATAAGAATGTAGAGATCATACAGGCTGCCAAAGTCATGATCAAAGAGTTTGGTTGCTCGTTTAGGGGAGAACTACGCTCCCTAAATCAAGGTCTGTCTAGTCTATGCAAGTTCGTTGAAGTGTAGATCCATGACCTCCGTAGGGAGATGGATTCTCTGTGCTGAAACAACTCATGCGCTAGTACAATTGCCACTACGCGCTACTGCAGTGCATGGTTTGAAGGTCCCAAAACCTGCCATGTACAACGGCACACCCAATGCCACTATCGTGGAGAACTTTCTATTTGGCCTTGAGTAGTACTTCGAGGCCATGAGGGTTGTAAGAGAACTTGCCAAGGTAGGCAATGTCCCAATCTTCCTAAGAGATGCTGCCCAACTCTGGTGGAGACATAAACACTCTGAGAGGGAGAAGGGCTTATGCATCATTGACACTTGGGAATAATTCAAGGATGAGGTACGTAGGTACTTTGTCCCTCATAATGCAGACAACAAAGTGAGGGGAAAGTTACGTTGCCTATGCCAGACAGGTAGTGTTTCCAATTACATTGAGAAATTCACTACCCTTATACTTGAAATCGAGATGTTCAACAGGGAACTTCTCTTATACTTTAAAGATGGCTTGAAGGATTGGGCAAGAGTTGAGTTGGAGAGACGTGATGTGCAGACCCTAGACGCTACCATTACAGTTGTTGAGACCTTCGTCGACTACTTGGCCCATTTTAAGGGCAAGAAGCCAAACTTTGGCAAAAGTTGGGGAGAGAAAACCGGACAGAAGAAGTAGGATTCTGGCCACAATGAGGGTGGACAGTCGAGACCTTTAAATGGTCGTCCCAAGCATTGAAGAAGTCTGTGGGTAAGCGTAACCCAGGTAACCCCTATAGTCCCTATTTCACTTGTGATGGACCACATTGGGTAAGAGACTACCCCAAACATAAAGCAATGAATGCTATGATGGCGGTACTCGACCCGGAGAAGGCTAACAAAAAGCCCCAAGCCGACATGGGATGTATCCAACGATTAGACAATCTCTCAAAACGTACCTCACCAGCAGTCTAAGGAGAAAGGACTATTGTACGCTGACATTGCCATCAAGGCAAAGCAGCCTGTGTGATGGTAGATACAGGGGCAATGCACAACTTCATGGATGTGCAAGAGGCCAACCGATTAGACCTCAAACTAACAAAGGGAATTGGCACCATCAAAGCAGTAAACTCGGAAGCAAAGATTGTCCAAGGCATAGCACATGGAGTAGCTGTCTAGATTGGCAAATGGACCGGTAAGTTGGACTTTACCATTGTTCCCATGGATGACTTTAAGGTGGTGTTAGATCTTGCATTTTTCTCTGAGAAGCCTTGGCTTTTCTAGTTCCTGCCTTAAGATCTCTTACGGTTGTCAACACTCATAAGATCCAAGTAGTCCCCTTGAAGCACAAGGAAAAGTCTCAACCATCAATGATTTCTGCCTTGCAATTCAAGTGGGGTCTCAAGTTGGGTCCAAACTACGTAGTTACCATAAGGGAGTTGAGCGACGGGGAAGACGTAGCAGCACCAACTCCTGCACTGCCATAACCCATTCAAGCGGTCCTTACCAAATTTAAGGAATTTATGCCTTCCGAGCTGCCGAAAAAGGTTCCAATAAAGCGAGATGTGGATCACCACATTGAGTTAGAACCTAATGTCAAACCTCCTGCTATGACCCCTTATCGCATGGCACCCCCGGAGCTCACTGAACTGAGGAAGCAGCTCCACAATCTGATCAATTCAAGCTACGTTTGACCATCAAAAGCCCCTTTTTGTGCCCCTATCCTCTTCCAGAAGAAGAAGGACGGATCGCTACGCATATGTATTGACTACCGAGCATTGAACAAGGTCACTATCAAGAACAAGTATCCAATACCCTTGATAGCTGATCTTTTCTACCAACTTGGGAAGGTAAGGTACTTCACCACGCTGGATTTGCGATCAAGATACTACCAAGTCCGAATTGCACAAGGTGACAAGCCAAAAACAACTTGCGTAACAAGCTACGGAGCATTTGAGTTCCTAGTAATGCCCTTTGGCCTCACTAACACGCCAGCCACCTTTTGCACACTTATGAACAAGGTACTACATCCATTCCTTGACAAATTCATAGTAGTCTACTTGGCCAACATTGTGGTGTACAACAACACACTTGAGGAGCATGTTGAGTGCCTCAAGCAAGTCTTCCAAGTTCTACAAAAGAACGAGTTGTTCATCAAGAAGGAGAAGTGCTCATTCACCAAGTAAGAGGTGGACTTCCTTGGTCACCAAATCAAGGATGGCAAACTGATGATGGATCCAGTGAAGGTGCAAGCCGTCCAACAAAGGGAACCTCCAACCAAGCTACCTGAACTATGATCCTTCCTAGGGTTTATTAACTACTACTGTCAGTTCATCAAGGGATACTCTACCGGTGCAGCACCCCTGATTGACTTGCTGAAGAAGAACCACACTTGGCATTGGACAAGTGAATGCTAAGCTTCCTTCGAAGCAAGCAATTTTCGAAGAACCTGTTATGGTGCTCCTGGACTACGAAAAGCCCTTCGAAGTCCACACCAATGCATCCAACTTTGCCATCGGTGGAGTCCTAATGCGGGATAGGCATCCCATTGCCTATGAAAGTCGCAAATTCAATGACACAGAGAGACGATACACCATCCAAGACAAGGAGATAACTGTCATTATTCACTGCTTGCACACTTGGAGACATTACCTCTTAGGAAGTAAGTTTGTAATCATGACCAACAACGTTGTTACAAGTTACTTCCAAACGCAAAAGAAACTCAGCCCCAAACAAGCTCATTGGCAAGACTTCTTGGCAAAATTTAACTACACTCTGTAGTATAAGTCAGGGCAAACCAACGTTGTTACTAACGCACTGAGTAGAAAGGCAGAGCTAGCTGCCCTCTCCATTAGTACGCCTAAGAGCAACCTCTTTGAACAAATCAAGGAAGGTACCAGACAAGACAACTTGGACAACAATCTACTAAGATTGGCTAGCGAGGGGAAGACTCGTCGATTTTGGGTGGATGATGGAGTCCTCATGACAGTCGGGAATTGAGTCTTCGTTCCTAAGTGGGGAAACTTGCAGAAGGAAATCCTCAAGGAATGTCACGATTCCTTATGGGCTGGTCACCCAGGTATGGCACGAACCCTTGCTCTTGTCCAATAACATTACTTCTGGCTGCATATACATACAGATGTCGAGGCCTATGTGCAGACTTGCCTGGTTTGCCAACAAGACAAAGTATAACAACAGCAACCAGCGAGTCTACTTGAGCCACTGCCCATCCCTAAGAAGTCATGGGAAAGTGTCTCAATGGACTTCATTGTAACTCTACCAAAGTCTGAGGGATGTTGAAGCATCATGGTGGTGGTGGATCGGTTCAGCAAGTATGACACCTTCATTCCAACCCCTGCTGATTGTAAGGTGGATGAAGCTGCTTGTTTGTTCTTCAAGAACATAATGAAGCTATTGGGTGTACCAAAGAGCATCATTTGTGACAGAAACCCCCACTTTACGGGCAAATTCTGGCGCGAACTATTCAAGTTGCTAGGAACTGACCTAAACTAAGGCATATATGATCCAACTAGGGCATTAGGGTTGTCGAACACTTTTAACAAAGATCCCTTTGAAAGTTTTGAGAATGTTGGAAT
>JAHOYR010005942.1:162430-183935 GCA_023213295.1 Bruguiera hainesii | reverse complement strand
AATGTCTTCTTATGCACGTCAATTAGGTGCATCCAAATTTGGTGGTAACTCAATTAAGATCAATTTTAGAAAATAGAATTGCTCCTCCCAATTCATTAAGCTGTTGATCAATGAGTGGAATGGGGAATTTGTCTTTGACAGTGGTATTGTTTAGTTCCTTGTAATCTACACATAATCACCAACAATTATCCTTCCTTTTTCACCAGAATGATGAGAGCAGCAGACAGACTAGTGTTGCTCTGTATCAACATCCTTAATCTCCTTCACCATGGCTTCGATGACATTCTTTTAGAGAGCTAGGTATTGGTAAGGCCATGCATTTATGGGCTAGGCACCTTTCTTGAGAATGATCCTAGGATCATGAACGCATGGGGGAGTAAGGGTAGTGAGCTTGGAAAAGACATTTGAGAATTCTTCCAAAAAGGCTTTTAGGGTGGTTTCATTGGGTCATGTTTCATTAGGTTTCACCCCCTAGGACCCTACTCTTCAACAATGTTGCCTAGATGCATAAGGGCCATGTTAGGATCATAAAGGAATGAAATTCATGAATAGATTGTATGAGAGAGAAGAAAAAGATAAGGAGAGAGAAAACAATCAAAAGAAGAAAATAAAGTTTGGAGAAAAGGATAGAGAGAAAGAGATAAAGCAATTGAACAAAAAAAATATAATTTTTTAATTCATTATCTGCCTGCCTCCTAAATAATAATGTCTATATATATAAACTTTTAGCGAGCTTTCATTACATATTACTCAACCCTTTCCAGTGTACGAAATAGCTTCCGAGAGCATTGATAGCCATGTGTATGCTAGTCCTAGCATCGATAGCACATTCTGGCTCTTTTCAATTCATCGCACAACAAATTCCTTTGAACAAGTCCTAAATTCCCCTTGTAGCTGCATTTGTTTGTGGCTCAACTACTTTATTTAGAACACTCTGTTTTCTGCTTTTTTCAGCAACACTTATGGCTACTTCTTACAAGGCTACAAATTCAAAGGCCTCCTCGAGTGCGGCTGGCTAGAGCATCCTCACCACTAGTCGAATCCCATTATTAAGCCCATTGAAAAAGCTCAAAATGAAAATGGTTCAGTAAGTGAGGGATTTCCAACTAGCAATAAGTAGGTTCTTCAATTCATCCCACGACAAACAATCTAAGGTTCCTTTAGATAGGTCCTAAATTTCCTTAGTGGTTGCATTTGTTTGTGCCTTGACTACTCTATTTAAAGTGTGGTTGGCTGGAGCATCCTCACCAATGCTCAAATCTTATTATCAAGCCCAGTGAAAAAGCTCAAAATGAAAAATGGTTTAGTAAGCAAAGGATGTCCAACTAGCAATAAGAAGTGAAACTCCTCAATAAGAAGTGGCATATGACTGTGATGGATCCATATGCATGACCACGATTTCTAACCTTTCCTCTGTCATGTCATGGTACTAAAAATAATGATTGCACTTTCTCAACCATGCATGTAGATTCTTACCATCGAAGTGTGGTAACTTTAGTTTCAGTGGCTTGGGTGGTGGTCTCAAATTCTTGGCACATGAAGATCCCTTAGCAAAACTTCCTTTGCTTGAGTCTAAGGGCTAAATTCTAAGAGATAGAAGGATACCTTGCTCCACAAAGTTATCAGGCATTCCCACCACCCCTTCCTTGTTCATGTACCAAATAGGTGCTTGCTTGGTGAGAGTCTCTACCATTTGCTGCATTACAGTTTTAGTTTCTGCCCAGACACTCTTAACAAGTTGCATCTCTTGTACTTGTACTTAGTTAGGTAAAGACTCCAATGGTTAAAACTTCTCAATTAGTAACTATATCAACTACTTATATCATTGGAGTTACTCATCCACCACTTTGGGTCTCGTGTTCTATGCCATATTCAGATTACGCTTCCTACCCAAAATCGGAACGACACCTAAGGTCGGTGCTTTGATACTAATTTGTTATGATTGTAAAGGAATGGAATCCATGAATTGATTGTGTGTGAGGGAAGAAAGAGAGAAAGGGAGAGAAAGAGAGAAAGTCATTGAGAGAAGAAAATAGAGTTTGGAGAAAAGGAAAGAAGGATAAAGAGAAAGAGATAAAGCAATTGAATGGAAGAAATAAAATTTTTGAATTAATTCATTTTCTACCTGCCTCCTATGTAATAGTATCTATATATATAGACTTTTAGTAAACTCTCATTATATATTACCTAACCTATTATTCTATACTATTAGACTACCTTCATCACTAATAATGGACTTAGGGTATGGATCCTAACACCCTCCCTGACCCAAAATCATCCTTGTTCTCAAGGACTCACTAATCCCAAAACAGTGGCTGATTGATCGTCAAGGCATCATGCTCAACCTCCTCGCCTTACAGTGCATCAAATAGCTTCTGAGAGCATTGATGACCATGTGTATACTGGTCCCCACATTGATAGCACATTCTGACTCTCTTCAATTCATCCCACGACAAACAGTTTGAGGTTCCTTTGGATAGGTGCTGAATTCCCTTAGTGGCCATATTTGTTTATGGCTCGGCTACTCTGTTCAGAGTACTATGTTTTCCCTTTTTTCCAACAACACTCATGGCTACTTCCTGCAGGACTGCAAACTTGAAGGCCTCCTTAAGTGTGACTAGCTAGAGCATTTTCACCACTAGCTGAATCGCATCATCAAGCTCACTTAGAAAGCTCGAAATGAAAAATGGTTCAATAAGCAAGGGATTTCTAACTAGCAATAAGTAATGGAGCTCCTCAAAACGCTCCTAGTATACTCTCACTCTTATTATCTGTCGTAACTTATAAAACTCCTTAACAGTATTTGACTGTGATGGATCCATGTGCATGGTCACAGTTTCTAGCTTTTCCTCTGTCACACCGTAGTACTGAAAATAACGATTACACTTCCTCAACTATATGTGTGGATTCTCACCATTGAAGTTTGGCAGCTTCAGTTTCAGTAGCTTGAGTGGCTATCACATCTCAATTCTCAAGGATTCTTCAACAAAAGGGTAGATTGATACTTAGGAAAAGGATTATCTTCATTGTAATGCTTTAAATGATGCCTATTAACCTTACAAGTCCCCTCAGTTTGATCAAAAAACTTTAATAAGGGACCACTCTATCTTGATCTTAACTTACTAGGCAAGAGTTGCAATTTAGAATTAAAGAGAACAACTTTGTCACCATCTTAAAATTTCCTCTTTTTAATATCTATATCATGCCATACCTTAGTTCCTTTCTTTTTAAATTCTAGCACTCTCCTAAGTTTCGTTCCATAATTCTTCTAATTCATTCAATTAAAATCTTCATTGTTGGATTGTAGATTGTAAATCAAAGTTAAGAAACTTTATACTCTAGTATGACTTATGTTCCAACTCAACAAGAAGATGACAAACGTTACCAATGACCAATCAATAAGGAGACATATCAATAGGAGTTTTGTAAGTCTTCTTATAAGCCCAAAGTGTATCATCCAACTTAAGTGACCAATAATTCCTAGATAAGCTTATAGTCTTTTCCAAAATTCTCTTCAATTTCCTATTAGACACTTTAACTTGCCTACTTACTTAAGGATGATAAGGACTAGTAATCTTATGGATAACACCAAATTTTATCAAAATATTCTCAAATTGCTTGTTATAAAACTTTTTTCCTCCATCACTAATGATATACCTAGGTGTGCCAAATCTAGTAAAAATATTTTTCTTTAAAAAAAACTAGATAACCATCTTAGAGTCATTAGTAAGACACCTAATATCCTCTACTCACTTGCTCATATAATCCACAACAATAACAATATACTCATTACGAAACAATGTAGGAAAAAGGGCCCTTGAAATTTATGCCCCAAACATCAAATATATCACACTCAAGAATAATGCTTAAAGGTATTTTATTCCTTTTAGAAATATTACTAGACATTTGAGATTGATTATATGCAATCACACAAGCATAGACATCCTTAAATATAGTAGGCCAATAAAATTCACATTGTAAAACCTTAGCTGTTGTTTAGAAGTGCTAAAGTGATCATTACTTCCTTGTCATGGGAAAACCAAGAATGACACCCAACTTCTTCTTTTAGTAGACGTCATCTAGTCATTCCTTCTCTATATATCTTGTAAAGAAATGGCTCCTCCCAAAAAAAAAAAAAAAAACTTCTTTCTTTGTTGAAAAGAAAGGTTAGGAGGCAAAACATCACTCACAAGATAATTAACAAAGTCTACATACTATGACAAAGAAATAACATAGAAAAAAGCTAAAAATAATTACTTATATAAAAATCATCATGTAGAGTTTGGTCATTCATACTCCCTATATGGTCGCCATCTAATTTAGACAAATGATCAGCTACCAAGCTCTTAATTCCCTTTTCATCCCTAATTTATAGGTCAAATTCTTGCAATTAAAAAGTCCATCTAAGCAACCTTGGTTTAGTGTCATTTTTGGAAAGCAATTATTTAAGTGCAAAATGATTAGTGCAAACAATCAACTTGGACAAAATTAGATAAGATCTGAACTTTTCAAAACCAAACACCATTGCAAGCAATTTTTTTTTATAAATTTTTTATAAATTTATTAGACACTTTATGGCATAGAACTAATACCTTCGCTAACCATAAAATGACATTATACCCAATTCAATACAAGTCTAGTCTCTTCATATCACTTAAGCATCATAGAAAAATTATGAAAGCTTGCATTGAATGAAATTATGAACAAAATTAGAAAACAAGGACATCATGCAACTTTGAAAAATAGTTGAAGCATTACATAATCCAAATGGCATCCTTCTAAATTCAAAAGTACCATATGGATAAGTAAATGTTGCTTTCTTTGGATCCTCATGTGTAATAGGTATTTGGTGATAGGTTGAATAACCATCTAGATAAGGAAAAAGGAAGTGATTTTTTCTAATAGCTTCATTAAGCTTTCTATAGTTTTTCCATATTCATCTTGTTATTGTCCTTTTAAGAATTAATTCATCATGCTCATTCTTTACTAATGTTGTCCCACCTTTTTTAGGTATTATTTGAATAGGACTAATCTAAGTACTATTAGAGATAAGAAAATAATACTAGCTTTTAACCACTTGATTACCTCCTTTTTCATAACCTCTTGCGTATTAGGATTGAGCCACCTTTGTAGTTGAACCTTAGATTTGAATCCATCTTCCATAAAAATTTTGTGCATGCATACTAAAGGACTGATTCCTCTAATATTTGTTGTGCTTCACTCAATAGCTCTTTTATTCTCCTAAATAACCCTTAAGAGCTTCCCCTCCTTAATACCTCTTAAGGAAAAAGACATAATAATAGGTAGGGTAGATGAAATTTCTAAATAAGCATCCTTCAAATGAGAAGGAGGTGATTTTAATTTAAGAATAGGAGGCTCTTCAATGAATGACTTGACTTCAAAGAAGATGAAAGACCTAAAGTTAGAAATTTTTCTCCTCTAAAGAGTGGTCCATTGTAGTTTTCTTCTATGTATGGCATGACCTTCCTGCTTTCCTCACTTAAAAATTCATTTTGCCCTCATAAGGCATTAGTAATATAATTTTCAATAAAATCATCAAACATAAAAATATTAAAATATTTATCTACTATATCATCCATAGCATCAACACTTAAAACCTTCCTTTCATCATTAAAAGGACATTTCATACTCTTAAATACATTAAAAACTATCTCTTCATCATGTATTCTACGACTAAGGTTTCCTTGTTGCACATCAATGAGAACTCTCCTAGTAATAAGGAATGGTCTTCTTAGAAGTAAAGGTAGCTTAAAGTCTCTTTTTCGTATCAAGTACAATGAAATCCACCAAAAAAATGAATTTGTCGAAATTTATTGAGACATTATGCACCATTCCTTTTGGTAAAAGTAGTTGTATCATTCCTCATTTTAGTCATTTTAGAAAACAAGAAAAATTTAGCCAAAAAGTTTTATTTCATAGCTGTCTAAGTAGTAATGAATCTAGTAGGAGGAGAGCTAAGCCAACCCTTTGTTTATCACACAATGAAAAAGAAAGTAGTCTAAGCCTAATAACATCATAACTCACACCATTATACTTAAAAGTATCACAAATTTCAAAAAAGTTTGCAATATAAGAATGAGGATCATCATTAAACAAAACCATAAATTTAGCACTCATTTAAACCATTTGGATGATAGTTTGATCTCATGTCCTTAATATGTGAAACTTTGCACTTGTGTTTGGTGCAAAGGCGTCTCGTAGAGCTAGGGAAGCCTAGCCATAGGCAACAATACATTAACAAAGAAAAGTAAGGTCTATTGTATAATCTAGACTGCTTAGATGAAATATGTAAGTAAGCCTTTATTCTAATGACTATGAATATGGCTCAATATCATGGCAAAAGAGTAAAGGAATGACCTTTTGCCAAGGAAGACTTTCTCTTAAGGCAATGGGTAGCTATTAAAAATGGCAAGAGGACTAACAAGCTTCTACCTAAGTGGCAAAAACCCTATTGGATTGCTAAGCAAGTTGTTTGAGGTAGCTATAAGCTTGAGTAATTGGATGGAACTTCCTATTCCACTAGCCTTTGCATGTACTTTCATTAATTTATTGATTAGGTCTAATTTGATATTTATTTTTATCTAATTTTGATCTTAATTTTTTGTTATTGTTCCTATTTAAATTTAGTTTTATGTAGATTTTACATATTTTTACTTTCTTTTGTAGGGGAGGAGCAATGTGAATACTCAAAATTAATTTGGGTCACACAAAGGAAGGAATATTGATCGAGGAGCATAATGATAATTAGAGAATCAAAAAAATGCATTCCTTTAAGATTTGGAGTTTTTCTTAAGAAGGAATCATATCACAATTAAGAAACCAAATCCAAACAAAATTTTGTCTTGTAACTAATTGAGTATTATTTGGTATTTTAAATATAACTTTTGCTCCAAAAGTCTAAATTAAGAGATTCTTATAGAAAAACAAAAACTAAGAGATAAGGCTACAATTCTATAATTTTTTCAAATTCCATTTTGATTTTTATATAGGAGAAAATTTAAACATAAATTAAGGGTTAAAAAGTTTTTTAGAGAATGACTTAAGACAAAAATTTTAAAAAAGAAAAGGAGGATATGACACCTTCTTAACAACTAAAGAGACATTAAAAGCTCGCATACTAACTAAAGGGGGAATCGATTGAGTACCCATTACAAATGAAGGGGAAGTTGACACACAATATGCATCGAAGTCAAAGAGTCTTAATAGTCTTGTAATAAGAAGTCATGGTAATGGTAGTTGAGAGATGCTTGTTTTTTGTAGAATTAGTGTTCATAGTCATGCTACCACATTTGCACTCGTAAGCCATCATTTGGTTGAAATCCATGCCTATATAAAGATAATTAGAGTGTTAGTGAAATTTGGATATTAAATAATATTATTTTAAAGCTTAAAGCATGTTGGAAAACTAATGACCTATCATGTTTAAGTTTGACAATAAGAAGAGAAACTTGTTGACCCTTATTTTAAAAACTACATGTAATTTTGCTTGCTTGAAAGGTAATGCAACCTCAAGGATTAAGAACATCCTCTCATTTGATCAATATGGACTTTATTTGCCATTTTTTAGATGTTGAAATGTTGAGATCTCTTTTCAAACATCAAGATAAAAACATAAGAATGGCATTGGCTTTCATACTTGGGTAGATAATATGATTAAATGATTAGTCTTGAGAAAAAACATAAAATCACATAATTGCATGAAGAAGAATTCTTGTTTAACATCCTTAAAGGTAGACTTCTAATCTTTAAGCACTTTAAGCTTGGGTGTAAGATTCTCATGTGGTTCTAACTAATGTTGGTCAACTTAAAAGCTGCTCATAAGGGGTATAAAGCATATTAATTCACTAACATCAATGCAATCATCTTTAGTTAACTGTAAACATGTAAAGTAAATAGATTTGTTAATTATTATCAACTATTGTGTGTGAGTTGCTAAGAGAGAAATGCATAAAAAACCTTAACCTCTCTACAAATTATTGGAAAAGAATGACATGTATCATAAAGGAGGAGAACATGTGTTCTCTTATTGTATTAAGGCTAATAGTTTATACCATTTAAGAATACAATAATCCCTTTAAAGGTTGTCTCTAGTCCCTACTATCTTACACAAAGTGTAAGTACTACTATTGTAATGCTTATAAGTATAAGGACCTTAAGGTGGATAGCTTTTATCCTTTTGGAGGATAGGCAAAAGAACAATAATAAGAACAATCACAAGCATGTTATAACTAGGCCTTGCAGAGCTAAACCCAATTGGGGTTTTGCTTTTGAAAAAATTCGTGGTCATGACACTAACCACGGTCATAGCAAGGCCTTGGGGTGGATGAGCATGTGTGTGTTAGACATCCATAACCATATCCCTGTGGGGCATAGTGTGTTCAAGTATGCCTTAATAGCTAATAAGTTGATTACTATTATGAATACATATTTGATACATGTATGATATCATCATCAATAAACTGTAAAGATAAAGTTTATGAAATAAACTCTTAATTTGGAGTGACTGTTATTACTTAGTCCCATCTTTTTAAGTACTCTAATGATATTAATAAGGCTTGGACTCTCTTTCAAGCTTGAATTCACACCATTTGAAGCTTGGTTGAGCTGAATGTCCTTAATTAGCCCATTTAGAGCTTTTTTCATCTTTTTGGCTCTAGCTCGTGTTATTGGGCCTTCTGAAATGTGCAATGGATCTCTTGCATCTATTAAAGCTCTAGCTCGTGATATTGAGCTTTCTGGAATATGCAATCTACCCATTGTATCCATTGAAGCCTTCCACTCATCATCTCCACAGTTCTCATCATTCCTTCTTTCCTCAAAAGGATTCATCCTTGAATCATCACCTTGTTTATACTTGATGATGTAAGGAAAGGTTTGAATGAATTTGATCCATTTGGCATGTCTTTTATTCAACTTTCCTTGTACAAGTAGGATAGGAGCTGCATAAAGACTCATGCTTTCCCTTACATACCTTTTTGAAATAAGCTCCTCAACCTACCTTTGAAGCTCTTTTGTCTCTTTAGGATTACTCTTATATGCTGGCCAGTTTGGGATGGATGCACTAGGGATGAAAACAATTTGATTCTTAATTCCTTTCTTAGTTAGCAATCCACTTAGGACATCATCACAGAATACATCTTCAAATTCCTGCAATAGAACAACAACAATACTAGGCAAAGATGGTTCAAGTTTATTGGTGTTAAAATAAGCCTCTTTGTACAAAAGTATGATCATGGGTTGTTTGGCAAAAATTGCTTTTTTGACATCGTTTTCTTTTGCATAAAAATTTTATGTTTTCTTCTCTTTCTCTTATGTTCTCACGTTTTCTACTCTCTTTTCTCTTTTTTCAATCTCTCTTTCTGTTCACTCTCATTTTTAATCCTTAGTTGATCCTCATAAGCTTATTGAGGTGATAATGGTACAAGAGTGACGAGTTTTTCATTCATTACAAAGGAATATTAATTCTTGAATCCATCATGCATAACTTGCCTGTCAAATTGCCATGGCCTTCCTAATAGGATATGGCCCACATGCATAGGTACAACATCAAATAAAACTTCATCATGGTATCTTTCGATAGAAAATGACATGAGCACTTGCTTATTTACCTTGACTTCACCACTTTCATTCAACCATTAAAACTTATATGGTCTAGGATGGTTTATAATAGGTAAATTCAGCTTCTCAACCATAGTTGTGTTAGCAATATTAGTGCAACTCCCACTATAAAAAATCATACTACATATCTTATCTTTGATGAGACACCTCATCTGAAAGATGTTATCTCGTTGCACCTCATTTTCATCCTTCACCTATATATTCAATGTTCACCTTGTGATGAGTGCTACTCCATTAACCGGATACTCCTCTCCATCACTTTCACCCTTTGATGATAGTACAGAATCATCATCTTCAAGGTCATAGGCACATCTCAATTGCTTACTTGTTTTAGGAGCCTCATATTCCCCACGCCTCTTTTGTAACTCTGTTATTATATTGGCTTGCTCCTTCATCCACTCTCTCATATCATCAAATTTGGTATTCATGCACTCAAATTATTGTTACATAACTTTGATCACGAAGGACACATCACTTTTTGAAATTATACAAAATAGAGCATTAAAGAAGCCACAAGAAGTACCTACCTTTTTGAAATTATACATACCAATATTTATAGACCTTTTGACACTCTAATACTTAATAAAAAATTGTATTTCATCAGCTTTATAGATAATTTTTCACATTATAGTTATGTCTATTTAGTTCATAAAAATATCAATCATTGGATATCACTGGGGTATATACAAAGGAGATTATAAATAATTAGACAAAAAGTGAAAATTATAAGATCTTATAACAATAATGAAATACCTAGTTTCTTGAAATTATATACACCAATATTTATGAACCTTTGACACTACAGTCCTTAATAAAAAATTATATTTCATCATTTTTATAGATAATTTTTTTATATTATAGTTATATCTATTTACTTTATGAAAATATCAATCATTAGATACTCTTGAGGTATATATAAAGGAAATTATAAGTAATTAGATAAAAAGTAAAAATTGTAAGATCTTATATTGATGGTAAATATTATAGAAAATATAATAATTTAGAGCAATGTCCAAATTTATTTGTGAAATTCCTTAAAAGTTATAATATATATGTATGATAAACTATGTTAAACACACTTTAACAAAAAGTGTGATAGAAAAGTATAATTATACTTTAACAAATATAGTTAGAAGTATAATAAGTAAATCCTCCCAACTCAAGTTTTTGTGGATGCATGCCATCCAAACCATAAACTATTTGTGAAATGGAATTCCTAATAAGGAAATTCAAAGTACTCCTATTGAACTGCAAATGTGAAAAAACCCTAATTTAAGGCACTTAAATATTTGGAATTATTTAGCAAAAGCAAGAATCCTCCTGTAAAGAATTAAACTTTTAAAAATTAATAGTTACTTTATTAGTTATCTAGAGAAATCTAAAGTATATAATTATAATTCAAAAATTTTAAAAACTGATGATGTAATTCATTGAAAATAATGAAATTAGTGGGAGTAATGAATGTCAAAATATGGATATAAAAGAAATTAGAGTTAATATTTCTTTATCTATAATAGTTTTTTGTTCATTATACCACCAAATGTTGTTCTAGATATTAAAGAATATTTGGATAAAGAAATACTTTTTGAAAGAACTAACTCATAACTAACTAATATAAATAAACTACAAGAGATAATATTAAAAAATATCTCAAAGTGAAAAGAGATCAAGTATTCCAAATAATTATATAATTTATATATAAGAGTAAAAAATGATGTGAAATGTAAGGAGATGGAATCAATTTTATAAGTTTCTATATTGGTAGTTTAATGTAGATACAAGTCTCATTATACCGAATATTAATTTTATAATTGAAATGTTAGGTAAGTGTAAAAATAATTTTATAATGAATCATTAGAAAGTATTGAGGTACTTAAAGGAATAAAGAATTACATACTCATATACAAAACAATTCAACTATTTACAAGTGATTATATATTTCAATTTAGACTTTACAAATACATTAGTAGTAAAAAATTCACTTTTACTTATTTATTTTTATTAAGAGAATAAGTAATTTTATGAAATGATGGAAAACTGTTTATTATTATTTTATCTATTATAAAAGCAAGATTTATGATATGATTTAAAGTTATAATTTATACATTATAATTATGATTTTTTTTAGGGCTTGAAGTTATCGATATTATTATTAAATTGCTAAAAATTTATGTAGTAATTTCATAATAGTATTTTTCTCAAAAAATGACAAATAATTAAAGGGTTCCAAATTTAATAAAAATTAAAGTATTTGGTTATTAAGGAGAAGATTAAAAAATGAAGAGTATTTATAAAATACTAATTGATTTCAAGATAGTAAATTAATATGAAAGTTTACAACTAATATTATGTAAAAAATATATTTTCAAAATAAAATTTGATTGTATTAATGATAATTAATGATATATAATATAATAATACTCAAAACTCATTGATGAATTTTTAATATACATTATACATTTTAAGTTATCTTATAACAATGTAGACATTATTATTTTAAAATAAATAAGAAAGTTTGTATAAAATATTATTGTAAACCATCATAAAATTATGTCTTATGAGCTTTTTATAATATATTACAAGTGTTGTAGTGTACAAAATGGAGTATTTTAGTTAAATACGGTATAACCACTATAGTTACTATTAATAGTTTATCATATGATTAATATTATGATGAAATTGCAAGATCATCATTTGCACATAATGATTAATATAATAAACTCTAATCAGATTAAGTAGGAAAATATTATAATATTTTTAATTAATAATATTAAAATATTTTTGAACAATATTCTTATTAAGAATTTATTCATAATATAGCCTAATGAGTAAGAAATAATTTTATATATTATTTTACTATTAAAAAAATAATTTTGAATGTAATTTAAGTATTAATGAATATATTTAATTTAAATTATAAAATTATATATATATAACTATAACTAGTAAATTATTTTCTTAATATACAAAAAAAGTTTATTTAAAAGTGTATAATTACAATAAAACTCATGAGAAAGAAATTATTTATTAAGTTAAAATGAATTCTCCCATCATATCAATGGTCAAAATTATTGCAAAAATCAAGTATATATTATTTATGTAAAATTATTTAATTTTAAAATTTGAAATATTAATATTTATGATGACAATTTGTTATTTTCAAGAAATCTAAGAGTTTACTTTGTTGTACTACTAATCTAATGACTAGTATTATAAATTGCACATTATCTTGTCAAATTTTTACACTTTGCAAAATAGTACGCCAAGATCCATAAATTGTATCCCAAACTTTCAAAATTGTATGCTATGAGTGTGATAGCCCTAAAACTTCCTGTAAATTTTGGAAATCATACTTTAGAAGGATCATACATTGCATGATAAATCATATTTAATTGAATTATTTTTTAGAATTCTATTAGAATTTGAATCCATTGTAGAAAATACCACTCTTTGTTTATCATACCACGAAATTAATTATAGGGTCTATTTACTCTAGCTTAAGTATGAGCTTTGATTAAGCACAAACTTGGAAAGACTTACTTATCAAATACATAAGAATTGTATGTCATTTATAAACTTGATATCGGTGACTTGAATAACATCATGTCTTTTATGTCTAACATTTATAGGGTGAGAGTTTGCATAATGTGTACGAAGTTGCAATACCAAATCCAGGTTGAGTATGTAATATTGAATGTCATTCCGTAAAATTTATACACCAATTTATTAAATAGCACATCAACCTCCCTAAGTTGTATAAGAAAGATCTAAAATTGTATGATGGAAGAATGTCCCCGAAGAAAAAAATGCCATTTTAATACGAATGACTTCACAATCCAAAGTTTTAGCTTTTAGGGTGAGAGTTCACATGGTGTTCATTCTATTGTACCAAACCAAAAATGAGTATCATAAATTGTAAGCCATCTTGCTAAATTTGTACGCTCACCTTTCAAAGTAATACACTGAGCACCATAAATTGTACGTGAATCTCTATACGGGCTAAATTGAACTAGAACGTAACGCTATGGTCATTTCAGGGTAGGTTCCATCACAGTCCTAGTTTTACAAGAATGCTAAGGAAGGACACTTTATCAACTGAACAAAATATTTTATTCTAATTTCAAGTTTTTGTAAGCTAGTCTTGAATATTATATGTCGTAGTCTAGTAATAGTATACCATATTCGAAAAATTTGGTCCTTAAGACCTTATTTTTGAAAAGTAGCAATATCAAAATTAGAGAGTGGTGTAACTTGTTTAGCTAGTCCCCAAATTGTTTGTCCTTCTTTAATTATATCTTCTTCAACAAGAAAAGTGCGAGAGACAATCTTCAAATTATACGCTGAAACAAAAAAAAAGTTTAGTTGATTACTTAATTATTGATCATGGACAATGAGCATATTGTTCAAGAGGCACCTCTAAGACCACTCGACTATTATATTATAGTCAATTAGGCCACATGAAATCAAACATATGAAGGTTTTTCTTTCTTTTTTTATTTTTTTTATTTTTTTGGTGTAATTGGGTGGAATACAAAATACTGATGTGGCATAAAATACGAAAAAGTGTCGAATAATTTTTAGAAAATAACATACAATAATTAGAAATCTTCATGACATATTTGGTTTGCCCCCAAACTATTTGTCCTTCTTCAATTGTATCTTGTTTAGTAGGAAGTGAGGGAGAGAGAGAGAGATGAACTCAAAATTATAAGCTTGATTAAAATGTTTGGTTGGTTGACGAACTCCACTCAATTTGTAATAACCAAACCCCTCACATAGATGACCTGCATGTTATCACATGGTAGTGAGATAGACAAAAAAATTTCACACCAAATTAGACCACTATAATTAAAAAAAGGATCCAATTGATGTTTTATCTATCATAACTCTTTCTTTTTGATGTGATAGGATATTATAATCGACTTTCGTTAGATAAACGACATCCTCATCAAGGCCACTCAAGCATTATGTTGTGGTCAATTATGTCCCCACAATCAAATGTTCATTAACTGACGACAACATAAATGCTTTAATGGTTTTGGTGGTGTATATTGCAGAGTCTGGTATATTGCTTGAGATACCAAATAACACGAAAAGCTTCGAATATTAATTTTGAAGGCTCTAATTGACTACAATGTAATACTTTAGCGGTTTTGAGCACTTACCCCTACACTTAGGGTTGTTAGGTCATTCACCATAAAATATTTTTTTAATGGGTCTGATAGAAAATGTTTTATTCTAATTTAACAACCTAGAAAATTTTTCATTCCACTTTAGCAAACTGAACAATAAGTACACTTTAGCAACCTAGAAAATGTTTGTTCCAGTTTTAAGTTTTTGAACGTCGTTGGCCAAATATTACATGCTAATAACAAATAATTGTGTTACTGGTAAAAAGTTGTAAGAAATGACATGTGCGACCTTCAGATATTTTTATGCAGGTTAAATTGCACCACGATCAAATGCACTACTGTTTTCGAGATTACACTTGACATAGTCCTCATAGTTTTGTGAGAATGTTGACAGAAGAAGAGGGTAATAGAATATAAATAGCTCATAAAACTTCTTCCACTTATTTGAACTTATGAGGAGATGATTGAATAATAAAAATAATAATGCAAATAAATCATGCAAGATAACACACCAATTTTATGTAGAAAATCTCTCCAAATCACTAAAGAGAAAAAATCACGAGATATTCTAAGTTAGAGGTCAACTCCACTATAATAAAGTGAGTACAATAGAAGTACTTAACCTTAATTACATCAAACACATTAAACAAAATTCAATTGAATTGAAAGAGAGACTAATGAGTTGAGTAAAATAGACCAACCATGTGCTATCAACTATAACTCAACAAGTAAATCTCAAAACAATAATCCAACCATTCAAAATGAACTCCCAGATGTCCCCTATTAGCTATCCAAATTTCAGCTTAATCGAACAACTGATCAATATTCATTCTCAGGATTTACCAACTCTACCATAAATGAGAAAACAGAACGTTACTAGAATTAAGAGGCCTTGATTCTAATGGAAAACTTGCCCTTATAGTTCATAAAAACCCAATCCAACTGTCCATAAAGAAGATTTATGTGTCCTCCAACTACTAACCAAAAATCAACTTAATTGGACTACAAACAATCCTTCAATTACATGGTTGATCAAAACTGCACACAGAAAATCGCCCAGAGTATAAACCTAAGAAAACTAAAGAGAAGCAGGACTTACTATGCTCAAAACACACTTTCCACCATTCAAAATTAAGAACCAAACATCATCTATCAACTATCCAAATTTTAGTTTGATTGGGTACTAATATCCTTTTCAAATATAAGATCAAAGAATACTATTTTTTCCTCTTTCTCTTTCGGTGGCCTCCCTCTTTTCTTCTCTCTTTTAGCAGCATTTTTTTTTTCTCACAACTGGCTGACTAGCTTTTCTAGCCAAAAGGGGTATTTATATCCACTTTAATTATTTTGGGTTATGGCCCCCAAAAATACTAAAATAAAAGATTTTGGGCTATATATTCACATAGGAAACGACCAATAAGTCTAACAATTCTCCTCCTTCCGACTATGTGAAGATATTGGCTATCTCAGTCAATGCACAATATAATTCAAATTTCTATCTTGATAATATCTTTGTCATCATAACAATAACATTATCATTTATATGAATCAAGAATATCTCGTATCTAATGATACTGCACATCAATATATTTTGACTTAACAAGATGGATGACACTCTGGCTATCTTAGTACAACACATAATTTGATTGTTCAAAACCAAATTTCTTCACAAACTTTTTCATCCAAAGCAACTCTTTAGACACTTTAGTTATTACAATAAACTCTGCCTCTGTAGTGGACAATGCAATACAATTTTGCAATTGAGATTGCCAACTCACTGCTCTTGCAAAAGTAATCACATAACTTGAAGTAAATTTTCTGGAGTCAATGTTACCTACCATATCTGAATATGTAAATCCAGTAAGAATAGACTTATCACTCTTAAAACAAAGTCTCAATTAGTGGACCTCACAAATATCTCATTATCCACTTCATTGCATTCCAATGCTTTTTACTGGGATTTGAAAGGAATCAACTAATTATGCCAACTGCATGAGCTATATTAAGCCTTGTGCACACCATTGCATACATCAAACTGCCTACAGCTGATACAAAAGGAACTCTTTGCATCTCTTTCTTCTCTTTCTCTATGCAAAAACATTGGTTAATGGATAATTTAAATTGTGTAGCAAAAAGGGTGTTTACCACTTTAGCCTTATCCATGTTAACCCTCTGAAACACCTTTTCAATGTATAGCTTATGGGACAGATACAACCTTTTCTTTTTCCTATCCCAAGTGATTAACATACCAAGGATCTTCTTTGTTGGTCAAGTCCTTTATGACAAAGGACTTGCTCAACTCTTACTTTAACTTTGTTAATTCTAGAAGCGTTACGACTAATAATAAACATATCACTAAGATAAAGTAGTAAAATGATGAAATCATCATCAGTGAATCTTTGAACAAAAGTATAATAATTAGAAGTAGTCTTTTTATAGCCTTGCTCCCTTATAATGGACTTAAACTTTTTATATCATTGTCTCGAAGCTTGTTTCAAGCTATATAAGCTTTTATTCAACCTGTATATATAATCCTTTTTTCCTTTCACCTCAAAACCCTGTGGTTGTTCCATATAAATTTCTTCTTCCAAGTCACCATGGAGAAAAATTGTTTTCACATCCATCTACTCGATCATTAAGTCCTGGTTAGCAACCAAACTTAATACAACTCAAATAAAAGACATTTTCACCATTAGTGAAAAGATCTCTTCAAAGTCGATGTCTTTTGATTGAATCCCTTGACAACTAATCTGACTTTATATTGTGGACATAAAGTATTTTCTTCTTACTTTATTTTATAAATCCACTGATTCTTCAAAACCCTCTTACCTTTAGGTAACTTTATTGACTTATAAGTAAAGTTATCATATAAGGATTTCATCTCATTAATTAGGGCATTTATCCAATGCTACTTGTGCTTACTTTCTATTGCTTCTTTATAGCACTCAAGTTGTCCCCCATCAATTAACATCACAAACTCATCAGGACAGTATCGAGTGGAAGACATTGAAATTCTATTAGACCTCCGTGGCTGAAACTGAGGTAGGGGTGTGTGCGGATAATCTTCTATAGGAGCATCAATATTACTTGTACCCTGTATATTATGATCTTGTTAAACATTTTCATCATGTTCTTAAATATTGCCATGAACATCAACAGAATCACTTAGAGTTGTCTGAGGAAGTGGAACAATATTGGCAAGATTATCATTAACTTGAGGAGTTGACTTTTTAATGTCTTCAATGTTTTGATCCTCAACAAACACATCTCTACTCCTTACAAGCTTTTTCTCAAGTGGATCATATAAATGGTACCTGAAGTCATCTTCACCATAACCAAGAAAGATACACTATTAAGTCTTCACATCTAACTTCCCTATTTCATCTTTTGGGACATGAACAAAAGCCTTACAGCCAAAAACTCATAAATGGTCATAAGAGACTTCCTTACCAAACCAAACTTTGTCTGGAACATCACCCTGTAGCGAAACACTAAGAGATAGGTTAATTACATGTGTCACTATATTCAAGACTTTACTTTAAAAGGATTTAGGCAATTTTGCATTTGAAAGAAGACATTTAACCCTTTCAATCAATGTATTGTTCATTCTTTCTACTAAACCATTCAACTATGGTGTCTTAGGGAGTGTTCTCTAGTGTTTGATCTCATACTTTCTGCAATACTCGTCAAATGGACCAATGTACTCACCATTATTATCAGTGTAGATATATTTTAGTTTCTTACCAGTCTGTCCCTTAACAAAGGCATGAAATTATTTAAATATATCAAAGACTTAATCTTTAGTCTTCAAAGTATAAACCCAAAGCTTCCTAGAGTGATCATCAATAAGAGTCACAAAATAAAGAGCAATACCAAGTAAGCATACCTTCAAAGGACCACACACATTAGAATGCACCAATTCAAGCAACTCAATTTCCTTGAAGGTGAGTGACTTTTAAAAGTGACTCTATTTTGTTTCCTAACAAAACAGTAAGGACACTTCTTTAAAATTGCACTCTTTATGTCTAGAAGTTGGTTCTTTCTTGTCAAACAATTCATCCCCTTTTTACTCATGTGAGAAAGCTGGTTATCCCATAATTTAATGGAACTATCATTCTCTACTGCATTTACAACATTTTTAAATATTGTAGCTTGTATGAGATATAGACTAGAGCGTTTCCTACCTCGTACCACAACTAGGGAGCCACTAGTAAGCTTCCATTGGCCATCACCAAAGGTACTGCAAAAACCTTCATCATCTAACTTTCCCAGTAAAATTAAATTCAAATAAATATCAAAGACATGTCTAACATCCCTTAATGTCAACTGTATTCCATTGCTAGTCTTTAAGCAAATATCACTAATGTCAATTATCTCTACTAAGTCGTTATTACCCATCTTCAAAACACCAAAGTCATTAGGAGTATATCTTATGAAGAATTCCATTCTTAAAGTAACATGAAGAGAAGCATCACTATCTATGACCCATTCAGTCTCATGAGATGTTAGATTAATCACATTTTTATCACAAATAATAATAAGGTCACTAGTATCAAAAATGGATGCAGTAGTAACATAACCATTACTCATATTTTTCTTCTCATGTTTATCACTGTCATCTTTATTTTCTCTCTTCCACTTGTAGCACTTTTTCTGAATATGACCCATTTTCCCACAATAATGACACTGGACATTTTTGTACTTAAATTTTGAGTTGCTCTGACTCTTACTTTTACTCTTTTTACTATTTCTTTTTCCTTAACTTCTCCCCTTCTTTTCAATAATTAAAACCTCTAATTTAGATGATGATGAACCCTGAGATTTTCTTCTCATCTCCTTATTTAACACACCACTTTTTACAAGTTCCAATGATAAAATACCACCAGAGGCAGAATTAGTGAGTGAAATTTGAAAAGTCTCCCAAGAATCAGGTAAGGTAGCAAATAACCATAGCTTAAGAATCTCATCATCAAACTTAATGCCCATGCCTAATAACTGATCAGTGAGACCCTGAAAGTCATTCAAGTGGTCAACAACTGAACTCCCTTCATTATATCTTAATTGCATCATTTTCTTTAACAAAAATAACTTGTTATTACTAGACTTTGAAGCATACAAAGTTTTAAGTTTGCTCCACAAAGTTTGTGCATGTGTTTCATTGCAAATGTGATTATAAACATTATCATCAACAAATTGCCATATAAAACCAAAAATCTGTTCATGATCAAATTCTTATTCTTTATCAATCTTAGACTTATGTTTCATACTAACAAACACCAACAAGTGCAACTTCTTTACAAATAGGAGATCCTTTATTTTACTCCTCCAAATATGATAATTCGTGTCATTCAAACAAACCAATTTATTCATATTCAACTCTATCATTCAAACGAGTTAAATACACCAACCTAACTTTGATACCACTCTGATGGGAGAAGGGGGCAATAGAGTATAAATAGCCTAAGAAACTTCTCCCACTTGCTTGAACCTGTGAGGAGATGATTGAATAATAAAAATGGCAATCCAAATAAATCACACAAGAGAACACACCAATTTTACATAGAAAACCCCTCCAAATCACAAAAGAGAAAAAATCATGGGACACTCCGAGTGAGAGGTTAAGTCCACCATAATCAAGTGAGCACAATAAAGGTACATAACCTCAATTACATTAAAAAAATTGAACAAAATTCAATTTGGACTAAAAGAGAGACTCATGAGTTGAGCAA
This sequence comes from Bruguiera hainesii, assembly GCA_023213295.1. Classification (NCBI taxonomy): domain Eukaryota; kingdom Viridiplantae; phylum Streptophyta; class Magnoliopsida; order Malpighiales; family Rhizophoraceae; genus Bruguiera; species Bruguiera hainesii. The sequence continues at coordinate 163,435 of JAHOYR010005942.1, read as the reverse complement.
AATAGGCCAACCATGTGCTGTGAACTATAACTTAATAAGTAGAGATCAAGGAAATAATTCAATCGTTCAAAATGAACTCCCAAATGTCCCCTACCAACTATTTAAATTTTTGCTCAGTTAGACAACGGATCAATATTCATCCATATGGTTTACCAACTTTGCCATAAATGAGAGAGCAGAAAGTTACCAGAATTAAGAGACCTCAGATTTAATCCAACCATCTACAAAGAAGATTTATGTGTCCTCCAACTACTGACTAAAAGTCAAATTGATCAAATAACAAACAATCCTCCAACTACATGGTTGATCAAAACTGCATACAAAAAATGGCTTAAAGTACAAACTTACGAAAACTAAAGAGAAGCAGGACTTACTGTGCTCAAAACACAATCTCCACTATTCAAAATTAAGAACCAAACATCTTTTATCAACTATCCAAGTTTTAGTTTAATCGGACATCAATATCCTTTCTAAATATAAGATCAAAGAATATTGCATTTTCCTCCCTCTCATTTGGCGGCCTCCTTTTCTCTCTCTTTCGACAACCACTTTTTTTTTTTGTTCTCATAACTAGGCTAGCTAGGTTTTCTAGCCAAAAATGTATTTATATTTACTTTAATTATTTTGGGTTGTAACTCCTAAAAATGCTAAAATAAAAGATTTTGGAGTTATATATCCACATAAGAAGGGACCAATGAGTCCAACAAATGCTAGGAAGGATACTTTCCCAACTAACTAAGCATTTACTCCAATTTCACGATAATATGTTCTATTTTACTCCTGATATGATCCTCATAGTTCAATAATAGTTTGTCATATTCAAAAATTTGTATTCCAAAAGAAAAAAAAAATATGTGCTATATTACAATTGCTTGATGTGTGCTAAGTTGAACCATAACGTAGTATGTTGGTTATTTTGGGGTTGCCCCTTACACAACTATCCTATTTTTGCAAAAAAGCTATGGAAAGATACTTTGTAAACTGACCAAACATTTTTATCCAATT
>JAHOYR010005942.1:37264-162030 GCA_023213295.1 Bruguiera hainesii | reverse complement strand
TTTTTCAAGCTTCATTTTATTTAAAGAATTCTAAGGTTGTTTAGGAGGTTATGTTATTGTTATTTTGAATTTAATCTATAGATAAAAGTTTAAAAGGACAATTAATTTGAAATGGTTATTGAACCACTTACTTGCCCATTTAGGCATTCTTTGGTCAATTGATAGGTTCTTAAAATTTTGGAATTCTAAAGATTTAATTTTATAATTTCTACTTTTATGACAAAAGTTCTAAAATATTTTAAGTTTTAAAAGTGAGCAATAAGCAAATTTATTATTGTTTTTGAAAGTATTGGAATCTAAGTTTTAATTGGACCATTTACTTGTATTAATAAGTTTTCTTCAATCAATGTAAATAATTTAAGAAAATGGTTTTTTTATACTACTATTTTCATGACTATTATTTCTTCTTTTTATTTATGTTACTTTAATTTTTTTTATATATTTTTATAAATGAGTAAATTCTTTAAAATACTTGTCTTTTAATTATTCCATTACTATTTTAAGGACATAACCAAATCACACAAGTTTAAGGTTTAGAAAATTTGATTACATCAAACTTCATTTCATTTTCAATTTATTAGAGACAAGAAAAAGACATGTATAAATATTTATAGGGTAAGAAAGACCCTGGATCAATTTTAGTCTAGAGAATGAATAGAAGTTTGGAAAGGATCCAACAAAAGGGCTACAAATTGGGCCATCCAATTAGTCTATTCAAGGTGCTAAAACCATAAAGAACAATGTTGTTTAATGTGACAATGATGCTACTTCAAGAAGAGAGGAGAGTTGCCACACAAATGTTGAAATGACAATGTTTTAAAGCTCTTATAAAATTTCTTCTTCAAAAAAACCCTAACACTTTCAGTCAACTCACATGTCTCTCTCAACTCTAAATTGCATTGTTGCCCTCTGTGGACCACCGGGTTCTACCACTCCCTATCTTTTCACCTTCAAGTCACATTGTTGCCCTCTATGGTTCCCTTGTTTCCTACCCATTTACCATGTGATTTAACCTTAGCTTGTTCAAATCTCCATGAAGCCTTTAAGGTTTTGGTGCCTTAAAAACCTATATTTCATAGGTTTAGGTACCAGAATTTTTTTTTTGTCTAAGCATTAAGTTGAGGATCACTGCTCATCCTTGGGTTTTCCTTTTTGGTTTTAAAAAAAGAAATTTAAATAAATAGTTGTTTGTTCTTTTTTTCCTCAAAAAAAGTAGAAAAGGATAAAAATAAAAGAAAAAGGTTTACTATGCTTGTGTGATGGTGAGTTGTGCTTCAGTTTGTTTAATTTGATGCTAAAGATGTGTGAGTATTAAGTTTAGATTTGGAATTGGGATAAGGTGGTAAATAGGTTATGGCCACATGTTGATGCCGAAACTTCAGAGATCTAGGGAATAATGAAGCAGGAAGTTGAATGAATTGAAGAATCAACCTCAAGCCCAATCAATCTCATGGAGAAGGTGATTTGCAAGGGAGAGAAAAGAATCAAGACAATTAGGAAAGAGAAAAGTGGTTGCACAGAATAGGAATGAAGAGTGTATTGATTGATTGAAGAATTGCATAGTAGATCACACAAATTGCATATGCCCTTCTTTTTGCTTATATACTGATTAAGATCAATTACAATATGTATTCTAGAAGCTCGATAAGGGTATTCCCAAGTAGGAGTGGCACCCATAAACTACTGCACTAAAACCTAAATGACTACTCTGTTGGTGTATTTAACAATCTGGCCATCCAAGATAGCTAGAGGAATGGCTTGGGTCAAGAGGTCTGACATTTTAGGGGACAACTTAAGGGTGAAGTCTTTAGTGGGACTAAGCTTCACCTTAAGCTAGGATATGTAGAATACGAAATAGATTTTAGCTTAGGGAGATAATGTTAGATGATTGGCCACCTTACCTATCTTAGCAAGAACTTGGTACAAGCCAAAAAACCTAGTAACCAATTTCTAGTAGGGACATTGCATCAGAAAGTACTGTTGATATGGTTGCAATTTGAGGAAGACATAGTCCCCTACTTGAAACTCTCTTTATGAGTGATTTCTGTCACATTACTACTTTATGCGGTTTTGTGCTTTGGTGAAGTAGTATTGTAATAGATGGATGGGGGCTTCCTTGAGATAAAGTTGCTGATTTACTAAAGGAATAGTCAAGTTGCCTGGCATGCATGGGAGGTGGATTGGAGCAAAGTAGTCCTATAAGAGTTGAAATGGTGTCATATGAATGCTGGAATCGAAGTGAGTCATGTAAAACCATTCCACGAGTGATAGCCAAGAACTCCAGTGATGATGGTAAGCACTGGTAGCACACCTCAAGTACGTCCCAAGACAGTGATTGATAACTTTTGTCTAATTGTCAATTTGAGGGTGATAAGTGGTGTAGAAATTAACTCAAACACCCTAAAAGCAGAAGATTCCTTGCTAAAATTGGCTTAAAAAAACCGAATCCTTATCGCCAATGATCTGTTCTGGTAATCTATTTAGTTTGAAAACATTGTCGGTGAAGGCTTTGGCGATGGTGTTGGCAGTGAATGAATGGGTTCGGGTGATGAAGTGAGCATATCTATTGAATCGATCGACAACCTCTATAACGGTATCCTTTCCTATACTTCACGGTAACTGATCAATGAAGTCCACAGTGAGACCCTGCCCCAAACCACCTAGAATCGGAGGTGGTTGTAACAACCTGGGAAAAGCAAAGGGATCGAATTTACAACATTGACACATGTCACATTCTCATACGTAGTCCTCTATGTCTTTATTGAATGCATCATACTCGTATCGGAAGTGTCCATTGCGATGGTAAATTGTTGCAAGAAATTAGGCATGGCAAGAATATGGGCGGTGACCCAAGTCATCTCAAACTGTGAGAATGCATCATCGGCATCAAGTGACTAAGTGCAGGAAGAATCCTTTTTAAGGAGTTGATTCAAGGGATGGGTGATTCTTGCATAACCACAAATAAATCGATTGTAATTGTTGGTCAGGCCAAGGAACCTGAGTCGTTGTCGAAGATTAGTAAGGGGCCAATTCAAAACTGCTTTAACCTTTTTGAAATCTGTCACCACTCCGACAACTAAAATGACATGGCCTAGATATTTGACCTTTGTTTGGGCCAAAAAACACTAGCTCTATTTTGCATAGAGCTTGTTTTCCCAAAGTAATTGTAGGATTTGGTGCAGATGAAGAAGATGGTCATCCTAAGTTTTTTTGCAGACCAGGACATCGTTCAAGAAAACCAGTATGAAACTCTGAAGAAACAGCCCAGAGATGTCATTCATCAGGCCCTAAAAGGTCAATGGAGCATTTGTTAATGCGAATGAAAGAACCAGAAATTCATAGTGGCCATGGTGGGTTTTAAATGTCTTCTTATGCACGTCAATTAGGTGCATCCAAATTTGGTGGTAACTCAATTAAAGATCAATTTTGGAAAATAGAATTGCTCCTCCCAATTCATTGAGCAGTTGATCAATGAGTGGAATGGGGAATTTGTCTTTGACAGTGGTATTGTTCAGTTCCTTGTAATCTACGCACAATCACCAACAATTATCCTTCCGTTCCACCATAATGATGAAAGCAGCAAACAGACTAGTGTTGCTCTGTATCAACATCCTTAATCTCCTTCATTATGGCTTCGATGACATTCTTTTGGAGAGCTAGGTATTGGTAACGCCATGCATTTATGGGCTAGGCTCCTTTCTTGAGAATGATCCTAGGATCATGTACACATGGGGAGTAAGGGTAGTGAGCTTGGAAAAGACGTTTGAGAATTCTTCCAGAAAGGCTTTTAGGGTTGTGTCATTGGGTCATGTTTCATTAGGTTTCACCCCCTAGGACCCTACTCTTCAACAGTGTTGCCCAGATGCATAAGGGCCATGTTAGGATTGTAAAAGAATGAAATTCGTGAATAAATTGTATGAGAGAGAAGAAAAAGAGAAGGAGAGAGAAAGCAATCAAAAGAAGAAAATAAAGTTTGGAGAAAAAGAGAGAAGGATAGGGAGAAAGAGATAAAACAATTGAACGAAAGAAATATGATTTTTTAATTAATTCATTATCTGCTCGCCTCCTATATAATAATATCTATATATATAGACTTTTAGCAGGCTTTCATTACATATTACTTAACCCATTATTTTACACTACTAGACTACTCTCATCTTTAGTAATAGACTTAAAGTATGAATCTTAATACCCTTCTTGGCCAGAAATCATCCTTGTTCTTAAGGACTTAATGATCCCTAAATGGTGGCTAATTGACTGCGGGGTGTCACCCTCAATCTCCTCACCTTCCAGTGTACAAAATAGCTTTCGAGAGCATTGATAGCCATGTGTATACTAGTCCTTGCATCAATAGCACATTCTAACTCTTTTCAATTCATCCCACAACAAATAGTCTGAGGTTCCTTTGAATAGGTCCTAGATTCCCCTTATGGCTTCATTTGTTTGTGGCTTGACTACTTTATTCATAATACTCTGTTTTCCTCTTTTTTCTGCAACACTCGTAGCTACTTCTTACAGGGTTACAAATTCAAAGGCCTCCTCAAGTGCAGCTGGCTGGAGCATCCTCACCACTGGTCGAATCCCATTATTAAGCCCATTGAGAAAGCTCAAAATGAAAATGGTTCAATAAGTGAGGGATTTCCAACTAGCAATAAGTAGGTTCTTCAATTCATCCCACAACAAACAATCTGAGGTTCCTTTAGATAGGTCCTAAATTCCCTTAGTGGTTGCATTTGTCTGTGGCTCAACTACTCTGTTTAAAGTACTCTATTTTCCCTGTTTTTTAGAAACATTCATGGCTACTTCCTGCAGGGCTACAAACTTAAAGGCCTCCTCGAGTGTGGTTGGCTGGAGCATCCTCACCAATGCTCGAATCCTATTATCAAGCCCACTGAGAAAGCTCGAAATGAAAAATGGTTTAGCAAGTGAGGGATGTCCAACTAGCAATAAGTAGCAGAGCTCCTCAAAACAATTTTGGCATGCTCTCACTCCTGCTATTTGTCATAACTTATAAAACTCCTTAGTGGCATCTGACTATGATGGATCCATATGCATGACCACGATTTCTAACCTTTCCTGTCATGTCATAGTATTGAAAATAATGATTGCACTTTCTCAACCATGCATGTGGATTCTTACCATCGAAGTGTGGTAACTTTAGTTTCAATGGCTTGGGTGGTGGTCTCAAATTCCTAGCACATGACGATCCCTTAGCAAAACTTCCTTTGCTTGAGTCTAAGGGCTAAATTCTAAGAGATGGAAGGATACCTTGCTCCATAAAGTTATCAAGCATTCCCACCACCCTTTCCTTGTTCGTGTACCGAATAGGTGCTTGCGTCGTGAGAGTCTCTACCATTTGCTGCATTACAGTTTTAGTTTTCCCCCAGACACTCTCAACAAGTTGTATCTCTAGTACTGGTACTTAGTCAAGTAAAGACTCCAATGGTTAAAACTTCTCAACTAGTAACTGTATCAACTACTTATATCATTGGAGTTGCTCATCCACCACTTTAAGTCTCGTGTTCTTTACCATATTCAGATTATGCTTCCTACCCAAAGTCGGAGTGACACCTAAGGTCGGTGCTTTGATACTAATTTGTTATGATCATAAAGGAATGGAATCCATGAATTGATTGTGTGAGAGAGAAGAAAGAGAGAAAGGGAGAGAAAGAGAGAAAGTAATCGAGAGAAGAAAATAGAGTTTAAAGAAAAGGAAAGAAGGATAAAGAGAAAGAGATAAAGCAATTGAATAGAGGAAATAGAGTTTTTGAATTAATTCATTGTCTACCTGCCTCCTATGTAATAGTACCTATATATATATAGACTTTTAGCAGACTCTCGTTACATATTACCCAACCTGTTATTCTATACTATTAGACTACCTTCATCACTGATAATGGACTTAGGGTATGGATCCAAACACCCTCCCTGACCCAAAATCGTCCTTGTTCTCAAGGACTCGATAATCCCAAAACGGTGGCTGATTGACCGTTGAGGTGTCATGCTCAACCTCCTCACCTTACAGTGCATCAAATAACTTCTGAGAGCATTGATGACCATGTGTATACTTGTCCCCATATCAATAGCACATTCTGACTCTCTTCAATTCATCCCATGACAAACAGTTTGAGGTTCCTTTCGATAGGTCCTGAATTCCCTTAGTGTTTGATTGTGATGGATCCATGTGCATGGCCACAGTTTCTAGCCTTTCCTCTGTCACGTTGTAGTACTGAAAATAACAATTACACTTCCTCAACTATGCGTGTGGATTCTCACCATCAAAGTTTGACAGCTTCAATTTCAGTAGCTTAAGTGGCTATCACATCTCAATTCTCAAGGTTCCTTCAAAAGAAGGGTAGATTGATACTTAGGAAAAGGACTATCTTCATTGTAATGCTTTAAATGATGCCTATTAACCTTAAAAGTCTCCTGAGTTTCATCAAAAAACTTTAATAACTCTATAGGGAAATACCTTGGTCACCACAAAGGGACCACTCCATCATGATCTTAACTTACTAGGAAAGAGTTGCAATTTAGAATTAAAGAGAACAACTTTGTCACCATCTTAAAATTTCCTCTTTTTAATATCTATATGATGCCACACCTTAGTTCCTTTCTTTTTAAATTCTAGCACTCTCATAAGTTTCGTTCCATAATTCTTCTAATTCATTCAATTAAAATCTTCATTGCTGGATTGTAGATTGTAAATCAAAGTTAAGAAACTTTATAGTCCAGTATGACTTATGTTCCAACTCAACAAGAAGATGACAAATGTTACCAAAGACCAATCAATAAGGAGACATATCAATAGGAGTTTTGTAAGTCTTCTTATAAGCCCAAAGTGTATCATCCAACTTAAGTGACCAATCATTCCTAGATAAGCTAATAGTCTTTTCCAAAATTCTCTTCAATTTCCTATTGGGCACTTTAACTTGTCTACTTGCTTAAGGATGATAAGGACTAGCAATCTTATGGATAACACCAAATTTTATCAAAATATTCTCAAATTGCTTATTATAAAAGTTTTTTCCTCCATCACTAATGATATACCTAGGCATGCCAAATCTAGTAAAAATATTTTTCTTTAAAAACTAGATAACCATCTTAGAGTCATTAGTAAGACACCTAATATCCTCTACTCACTTGCTCATATAATCCACAACAATAATAATATACTCATTATGAAACAATGTAGGAAAAGGGCCCTTGAAATTTATGCCCCAAACATCAAATATATCACACTCAAGAATAATGCTTAGAGGTATTTTATTCCTTTTAGAAATATTACGAAACATTTAAGATTGATTATATTCAATCACATAAGCATAGACATCCTTAAATAAAGTAGGCCAATAAAATTCACATTGTAAAACCTTAGTTGTTGTTTTAGAAGCACTAAAGTGATCATTACTTCCTTGTCATGGGAAAACCAAGAATGACACCCAACTTCTTCTTTTAGTAGATGTCATCTAGTCATTCCATCTCTATATATCTTGTAAAGAAATGGCTCCTCCCACAAATAATGCCTTAAAAAAAAAAAAACTTCTTTCTTTGTTGAAAAGAAAGGTTAGGAGGAAAAACATCGCTCACAAGATAATTAACAAAGTCTACATACTATGACAAAGAAATAACATACAAAAATGCTAAAAACAATTACTTATCTAAAATTCATGTAGAGTTTGGTCATTTGTACTCCCTATATGGTCGCCATCTAATTTAGACAAACGATCAGCTACCAAGCTCTTAATTCCCTTTTCATCCCTAATTTATAGGTCAAATTCTTGCAACAAAAAAATCCATCTAAGCAACCTTGGTTTAGTGTTATTTTTGGAAAGCAATTATTTAAGTGCAAAATGATTAGTGCAAACAATCAACTTGGACAAAATTAGATAAGATCTAAACTTTTCAAAACCAAACACCATTGCAAGCATTTTTTTTTAATTTTTTAATAGTTGTATAATTCTTTTAAGCATTATCAATTGTTCTACTTGCATAATAAATGATATAAAATTTCTTTTCTTTCCTCTGTCTTAGAACTACACCTAAGGTGTGACAATAATGGGAGCAATCACTAATTTCCTTTTCAACAAATTAAAAGCACACATACAATCATTGTTAAACACAAAAGTTACATCTTTAACCAAAAGATTAGTAAAAAACTAGCTATTTTAGAAAAATCTTTATCAATCTCATATAAAATCCTATATGAACAAGAAAATTTCTAACATCCTTAATTGATTTGGGAGGAAAAATTTTTTCAATTAATTTAATTTTTTCTCTATCTACTTTAATTCCCTTATTAGACACTTTGTGGCATAGAACTAATAATTTTGCTAACCATAAAATGACATTAGACCCAATTTAATACAAGTCCAGTCTCTTCATATCACTTAAGCATCATAGAAAAATTATGAAAGCTTGCATTGAATGAAGATCCAAATATAGAAAACTCATCCATTAATATATTTCTATGAAATTATGAACAAAATTAGAAAACAAGGACATCATGCATCTTTGAAAAATAGTTGAAGCATTACATAACCCAAATGGCATCCTTCTAAATTCAAAAGTACCATCTAGACAAGTAAATGTTGCTTTCTTTGGATCCTCGTGTAATAGGTATTTGGTGATAGGTTGAATAACCATCTAGAAAAGCAAAAAAGAAGTGGTTTTTTCTAATAGCTTCATTAAGCTTTCTATAGTCTTTCCACATTCATCTTCTTAATTTCCTTTTAAGAATCAATTCATTATGCTCATTCTTTACTAATGTTGTCCCACCTTTCTTAGGTATTATTTGAATAGGACTAATCTAAGTACTATTAGAGATAAGAAAATAATACTGGCTTTTAACCACTTGATTACCTCCTTTTTCACTACCTCTTGCGTATTAGGATTGAGCCACCCTTGTAGTTGAACCTTAGATTTGAATCCATCTTCCATCAAAATTTTGTGCATGCATACTAAAGGATTGATTCCTTTAATATTTGTTGTGCTCCACTCACTAGCTCTTTTATTCTCCTGAAGAACCCTTAAGAGCCTCCCCTTCTCAATACCTACTAAGGAAGAAGACATAATAATAGGTAGGGTAGATGAATTTTCTAAATAAACATCCTTCAAATGAGAAGGAGGTGATTTTAATTTAAGAATAGAAAGCTCTTCAATGAATGACTTGACTTCAAAGAAGATGAAAGACCTAAAGTTAGAAATTTTTCTCCTCTAAAGAGTGGTCCATTGTAGTTTTCTTCTATGTATGTCATGACCTTCATGCTTACCTCACTTAAAAATTCATTTTTCCCATATAAGGCATTAGTAATATAATTTTCAATAGAATCATCTAACATAAAAATATTAAAATGTCTATCTACTATATCATCCATAGCATCAACACTTAAAACCTTCCTTTCATCGTTAGAAGGACATTTCGTAGTCTTAAATACATTAAAAACAATCTCTTCATCATGTATTCTATGACTAAGGTTTCCTTGTTGCATATCAATGAGAACTCTCCTAGTAATAAGGAATGGTCTTCTTAGAAGTAAAGGTAGCTTAAAGTCTCTTTTTTGTATCAAGCACAATGAAATCCACCAAGAAAATGAATTTGTCGAAATTGATTGAGACATTATGCACCATTCCTTTTGGATATTGTATACTCTTATTCCCCAATTGAAGAGAAATGGTGGTAAGTGAAAATTTTCCCTGTCTAAGCTTTCTAAAAGGATCAAAAGGCATGAGATTAATACTTCACCTAAATCACACAAGGCTTTATCACAATTAACACCACTAATAATGCAAGGTATAGAAAAACTCCATAGATCCTTTAATTTAGGAAGTGGCTTGTTTTGAACAACTGCAGAACATTCTTAACTCAATTTCACCATCTCAAACTACTATAATTCCCTTTTGTTTGTTAGGATCTCTTTTAAGAATTTTGCATAACTCGACATCTATTAAATAGCATTAATAAAAGGAATGTTAATATGCAATTTTTAAGCGCTTTTAAAAATTTAGCAAATTTCTTATTCAATTTAGCTTGTAATAATCTTTGAGAAAAAGGAATTTTATACTTCTAAGGTATAACATTTGGGTCATAAAGAAGCCTTCTAGATTTGTTCCTTATCACCTACTATTTTTCTCCTTTTTAATGCTCATAGGTTTAGGCTGTCTTCTCTCCTAGGTCATGACCTTCTTCACTCTCTTTTTATTTTCTACTTTTGCTTACCACTTCTTAAAGTGATGGCTTTCACTTGCTCCTTCAAATTCTTTTTGGTACTACTAGGTAAAACTCCTTGAGTTCTTTCCAAAACAAAACTGACAAGTTGTTTGTCTTGAACTTCTAAATTCCTATTAGATGCCTCTTAACTTTGGAACCTAATTTTGGCACTATCATCCTACTTCTTCTCTTGTTGATTTTGTTGTTCAAACCCTGGAGGTGTTTTAGTTTGATTATTTGCCAATGAAAAGTTAAGATAACCCTTCCATAATGGATTGGAAGTATTGGAGTGAGGATTTAAGTTAGTGCTACCACCATGAGAAAAAATTAGCATGCTTATATTAAAAAAAAACCACAAATTAGAAGAAAAATGATTTTTACTTGACATTCTACACTTGACCACAAAATTCACATAACACTTTAGATGAAATACTCATTGATGATGCTCTTAGACTATTAAACTTTTTTATCCAGAGAGTCAATTTGTGCAAAGTAGTAAAAGAATCAACATTTTTTAAACTAGCTCCCTTTTTAGTAATTATTTCCTTACCCTATTAGTAATTATTGAAGCCATCTCTTTAAAAGATCTTAGGCTTCTTTCGGTATCTTTCTCATAATGGTAACTTTATAGCTACATCAAACATAAAATGATTGGGAGGGTATAAACCATTGTGAATAGCTTGAATTTGAAGCCATATTGGTAAACCATGATGAAGACACTTCTTAAGAAAATCTAGAAATCTTTTCCATGACTCATTATCAAATTTGGTAAAAGTAGTTGTATCATTCCTCATTTTAAAAAAAAAAGAAAAATTTGGCCAAAAATTTTTAATTTATAGTAGCCTAAGTAGTAATGAATCTAGTAGGAAGAGAGCTAAGCCAACCCTTTGTTTTATCACACAATGAAAAAGAAAGCAATCTAAGCCTAATAGCATCATAACTCACACCATTATACTTAAAAGTATCACAAATTTCAAAAAATTATGCAATATAAGAATGAGGATCATTATTAAACAAAACCATAAATTGAGCACTCATTTGAACCATTTGGATGATAGTTTGATCTCATGTCCTTAATATGTGAAACTTTGCACTTGTGTTTGGCGCAATGGAAATGGTCTTGTAGAGCTTGGGAAGCCTAGCCATAGGTAACAATACATTAACAAAGAAACCAATAAGTAAGAGCTTCGGTATAATCTAGACTCCTTAGATGAAATATGTAAGCAAGCCTTTATTATAATGACTATGAATATGGCTCAATATCATGGCAAAAGAGTGAAGGAATGGCTTGTTGACAAAGAAGACCTTGTCTTAAGGCAATGGGTAGCTATAAAAAATGGCAAGAGGACTAACAAGCTTCTACCTAAATGGAAAAAACCCTATTGGATTACTAAGCAACTTGTTTGAGGTAGCTATAAGCTTGAGTAATTGGATGGAACTTCCCATTCCACATGCCTAAAATTCCACTAGCCTTTGCATGTATTTTCCTTAATTTGTTGATTAGGTCTAATTTGATATTTATTTTTATCTAATTTTGATCTCAATTTTTTGTTATTGTTCCTATTTAAATTTAGTTTAATGTAGATTTTACGTATTTTTACTTTCTTTTGTAGGGGAGGAGCAATGTGAATACTCAAAATTAATATGGGTCACAAAAAGGAAGGAATACTGATCGAGGAGCATAATGACAATTAGAGAATCAAAAAAATGCTTTCCTCTAAGATTTGGAGTTTTTCTAAAGAAGGAATCATATCACAATTAAGAAACCAAATCCAAGCAAAATTTTGTTTTGTTCTAATTGAGTATTATGTGGTATTTTAAATATAACTTTTGCTCCAAAAGTCTAAATTAAGAGATTCTTATAGAAAAACAAAAACTAAGAGATAAGGCTACAATTCTTTAATTTTGTCAAATTCCATTTTGATTTTTATATAGGAGAAAATTTAACCATAAATTAAAGGTTAAAAATTTTTTTAGAGAATGACTTGAGACAAATATTTAAAAAAAGAAAAGGAGCATATGACATCTTATTAACAAGTAGAGAGACATTAAAAGCTCACACATTAACTAAAGGGGGAATTGATTGAGTACTTATTACAAATAAAGGGGACGTTGACACATGATATACATCGAAGTCAAAGAGTCCTAATAGTCTTGTAATAGGAAGTCATGGTAATGGTAGTTAAGAGATGCTTGTTTTTTGTAGAATTAATGTTCATAGTCATGCTACCACATTTGCACTCCTAAGCCATCATTTGGTTGAAATCCATGCCTACATGAAGATAATTAGAGTGTTAGTGAAATTTGGATATTAAATAATATTATTATAAAGCTTAAAGCATGTTGGAAAACTAATGACCTATCATGTTTAAGTTTGACAATAAGAAGAGAAACTTATTGACCCTTATTTTAAAAAGTACATGCTCTTTTGCTTGCTTGAAAGGTAATGCAACCTCAAGGATTAAGAACATCCTCTCATTTGATCAATCTGAACTTTATTTGCCATTTTTTAGATGTCGAAATGTTGAGAATCTCTTTTCAAACATTAAGATGAAAACGTAAGAATGGCATTGGCTTTCATGATTGGGTAGATAATATGATCAAATGATTAGTCTCGAGAAAAAACATAAAATCACCTAATTGCATGAAGAAGAATTCTTGTTTAACATCCTTAAAGGTAGACATCTAACCTTTAAGCATTTTAAGCTTGGGTGTATGATTCTCATGTGGTTCTAACTAATGTGGGTCAACTTAAAAGTTGCTCGTAAGGGGTATAAAGCATATTAATTCACTAACATCAATGCAATCATCTTTAGTTAACTGTAAACATGTAAAGTAAATAGACTTATTAATTATTATCAACTATTGTGTGTGAGCTGCCTAAGAGAGAGATGCATAAAAAACCTTAACCTCTCTACAAATTGCTGGAAAAGAATGACACATATCTTAGAGGAGGAGAACATGCTTTCTCTTATTGTATTAAGGCTAATAGTTTGTACCATTTGATAATACAATAATCCCTTTGAAGGTTGTCTTTAGTCCCTACTATCTTACACAAAGTGTAAGTACTACTATTGTAATGCTTATGATTACAAGGACCTTAAGGTGGATAGCTTTTATCCTTTTGGATGATAGGCAAAAGAACATTAATAAGAACAATCGCAAGCATGTTATAACTAGGCCTTGCAGAGTTAGACCTAATTAGGGTATTGCTTTTGAAAAAATTTGTGGTCATGACATTAACCACGGTCATAGTAGGGCCTTGGGGTGGATAAGCATGTGTGTGTTAGACATCCATAACCATATCCCTGTAGGGCATAATGTGTATATGTATGCCTTAATAGCTAATAAGTTGATTATTATTATGAATACATATTTGATACATATATGATATCATCATTAATAATATGTAAAGATAAAGTCTATGAAATAAATCTACTTTGTAAAGTTAATTATAATGAGTTCAAAATTATGAGATACCTATTACATCTAAATATTTTTTCTAAATATTCATGGTTAATGCAACGTCAAGACAAGGTTATGTTTTTTCCTTATGAAAAAATAGTTGATCGTATAGATTAAAGTATAAAGATCCTTAAACAAACATGCAAATACTTGTTAGTTGAACAAATTCATTGAATTGAACTGTTATAAGAATTCCTAAATAAATCATTACTTATATGTCTATGAAATCTCTCATGTGATGGTTATTTAAATCATCCTTAGATTCGAGATCACCAAGGTGTCTCTCATAAGAATTAGTATGCTTTGAGCTCACTTCTAGGTTTTCCTACTTGAGGATTGCTTGTAAAGGTGAAAGTTGGTCATACCATGAATTATATAGAGATAAATGAGTCATCAATAAAGAATTCACCACTTTGAAGTAATCAGTGGAGAACATTTCATTTGTTCTTAATGTATATTAATTTAAGAAACCCTTATGCAAGATGAAATGATGATTTGTAAGGAGTTACGATCTCATCCATGGAATCAATAACCATATTAATGTTCAAGAATGAATATAATTAAATAATAAAGAGTAAACACTAATTTTGTGCTTTATGTCTAATTGGAATATTATTATGCTAAAAGGATTGAATTACATTAAGAGACTATGCACTAAAGAGATTAATCAAATCACTTTGATAGTCCTAAGGTTTAGGTGATCATGGTACATAGGTTGACATCAATTTGATCAATGAATATAAATTGATTAATTAGAGAATTAATAATATATTAAATGAGTTTAATTTATCTAATTCCTTAGAATTATAAATCATATTTATTGCCAACATATTTAGATTTTAATGGGCCATATGTAAGGACGTTTACAAAAATACCAACTGGAGATCAAGTTTTACTTGATTGAAAAAATTAAGAAACTTTGGGATCAAATATATGATATTTGAAATTACATCGACTAAAGTGAAATTTATTGAAATTGACAGTTCTTCCTTTAACAAAATTTAAGAGTTAGAATCCTTATAAATGCCACACTTTATGGCTTGCCACCATATGCCTAGCACATTAAAAATACTAGCCTTTTTTCTCTTTACCTAAAAGGGTTTTAGGTTATAAAGGTTGCTTTTTTCTTGTCTATTTGCTTTTTATTATCGATGTAGATTATTTTTAAAAGTTGAAAACTTGGATAATGGTGTTTTGTGATGATCCATTGATAGGTTTAAAAGAGAAGAAGAATTGAAAATTATTTCAAAAATGATTTCATCTTTTATACAAAATTATAATTATATTTAATAAACAATCAATTAGTTCTTAAAAATTAAAATTTTAAATTTTTATTTTTGTTGTATATTTATTTAAAAAATATCTTTGCATTCTTAATAGTGGTCTCAAAGTTTATGTTCACTTATTAAATATAATTCAATCGTATGTTTGATTACTATTATGATTTATTTGATTGATTTATATGTTAATTTAGTGTTATTGTAAATATATGATTTTTTGTCTTATTATGATTTTAGTTAAACATAAAATGATAATGAAGGAGATATAAGGCATTGTTGTGTATGCTATATATTTTAAATGGAAAAATTATTAAGTTGCAAGGGCACATGCACATTCCCCCAAAAAAATCTACCAATTAGCATTTTTGCATTTTTTATTTTTTAAAGAAAAAAGGGAAAATGGTAAAAGAATAATGAGAAACATAAAAAAGTATTGTATTCATTTTATTTTATTTTTTATTCATGGTTGAGCCAACTAAAGATTATAATAAATTTTTATATTATTAAGGTTTAACAACACTTAATATAAAAAAATATTAATTAGACTAAAGAATAAATAATGTCAAATGAATAATTATAATAAAATGAAATTTAATTTTCACAAACTAATACATAATTACTATATTATTGAAATTCAAGAATGATAATTATTATGTAAACTCAAAAAACTGTATATTTATTTTTAAAACTATATATATACTAATATCAAGACATTTACAACTACTTAATTTGTTAACAATTTTTGTGGTAATTTAAAGGTTTGAGAATTATATATTATGTGGTGTTTAATTTAATTTATAGGGTATTGTATTATTCTTTCTTCAATGTATTATCTTTGTCAAAAGTTATTTAATTTTATAAAAGTGCATTTTCTGTAAAGTGTCATATAATTTTATTAAAATATCGTATCAATTTGTTTTTAATATTTTCATTAAAACTTATAATTTGTGGACTCTAAGTTATGAAGATTTTATTACTCTAATACTTATATAAATAAAAGGAACAAAGGTATGAAAGTTATTAAAACAACATGACTTCTTATATTGTTATATATGATGTTATATAATTTAATCATTATAATGTGAATACGACATATGATGTAAACATATACAATAAACATGTAATTTAATAAGATTATTTAATTAAACCTTTATGGTATACAATAAAATATAATTAATCATTTAAAAGTCTAAAATCTCCATCTAAATATTTTGAACCTATGAGATATTCATTCTTCAGCAAAAAATGCCCTTTTGGCACATAAGTTCATTGCCCAATTGTAGTTATTGGCTGACATTTTGAATTCACCAATGGATCCTTAAGCATGTTCTTTATTGTCAAGTTTTTTGCTTTCTAATTATGTATTTGAAATTTGTTTCAATCAAATTCTTAGAAGCATTGTTCTTAGTTTGTATTTATGAAAAATTTTGAAAATAATGACTTATCACTTTTAAAAAAAATAAAATTATGAAACAGAAATAGCATGTCAAAGACTATATCGAGTAATGCTCATTTACAATTTGGATGTGATATTGAAAATTTTCATTATAATCAAGTATTTTTTTTAAAAAAATATTTTTCATCTTATATAATTAAATTATCATATAATATGATCAAATTGTGATTTTTTTTTCTGGGTAATAATTTTTAATTGTCATATAATTTGGTCAATATTTCATATATATTTTTGGTAAGTATTATAATTCTCTAAATATCTCATATATGATATTTTTAATTAAATTATATAATAAATTTAAAAATTATATATAATGTATTTTTTTATTATATGACATGTTTTTGAATTATATATAAACAGTTGTAATAAATTATAGGAAATGTCTGAGAATTACATATGAAATTTTATTGTATTACATAATATATTTGAGAATTATGTAAGACACTTTTATTATATTATATAATAAGTTTTGAAATTATATACAACATTATTATTAAATTATACACCATGTTTGTAACGGGAGTTGCACTAATAACCTGATGTTTTGCCTAAAAAAATTTTGTCATAAAAAATAATTTTATATATTCCTATAGCCTATTTTGTAATAGATGTGTAGCTTTTTAAGTTACGTAGGTTTACAACTTTTATAATTTCCAGCTATTAATAAGGCTTTTACCATATTCTTAGTGTAACTTAGTTGTCCATATTTTCTTTTCTTTGTTTCTTAAAGGACTAGAATCATAACCTTAAAGATTTTAAAAAAAATCAAGGAAATTAAAACATGTAAAACAAGTATCTTTATACTAGTAGACTTTTACCATATGCTAGTAATTATTACCATTTTTTTATTGCTATTACAGTGCAAACTCACTAAACTCCTCTATATGTATATCCTTTGACACCTTTAAAATCTTCTCTATACAATCTAATTGACCACTTCTCATATAAATCGACCATTCTTGAACTCTAATATTTTGATATTCAATACCTCCTCCTTGGTTTTTGAGAGAGGACATTGTTAGAGAATTGTATCTTCTTCTAAAACAATTTCAAATAAATAATACTTCGCCTTTTGAACTACCAAAAAATGAATTTACCACTTTGTGGCCACTAAGGAAGGAATTTGAAGTAACTAATCATATTTTTCATAAAACACTATTCATGAAGATACTTGTCAAGTAATTTATACTAACATGAATGAAATCAAAACAAGTAGAAATGGAAATAAAACATACAACTAATAATATGAATGAGAAATCACTATTGAATTAATTGAAGGAACAAAAGAAACTAATAATTTATGGAAGACAATTGTAGAATGACTCACAAATGGGGAGCTTAATGAATTTATTCAACAATATTGAAAGCAAATAATTTTTTTCGTCAATCTTAAAAGCAAAGGGGGGGCTTGAAAAATAAATACTTGATTCTGAGTAGTTGATCAAGAAAAGTGAATAGCATTAAGAAATGAGAGAGCATAAAGAATTAGAGCAAGGATGTGTTGGTGGTAAGAGATGGGTGGAAAATGGGTTGGTGTGGGAGACATAAAGGGAGAATAGTAAGGTTTTGGGTAGTAGTGAGATTTTACGTTTTCTGTTGTTTTTTGTTTTTATAAAAAAAAACTAAATTAGGGATTTTGATAGCTTTTTGAACTTCAACATTTTATTTTCTAAAATTATAGAGCAAATTGAGTTTTTCTTTCATTTTAATCAATACACACACACACACTATTAGCTGTCAACAAATTACTATTCACTAACAAACTCGTGGTTTCTTGAATAGTCCTCAATTTCACGTAGTTTAAATCAACCATACCAATAGATTTTAGCAATATGAAATATCAATTTGACCAACATTTCATGGCTCCTAGATTGGTTATGACTCTCTCATTTTTGTCTCATTTAGTCAACCAAATTCTAATTCTTAGTTTATACATCAATCAAAATCAAAATAAACATCTATTTGCTTAAGTCAAATCCTACCTCTATGGATAAAACAAGGTAGAAACATTGTACTAATCTATCAGTAACTAGAATTGTGTGTATATAGAATAGAAAACATAAAAAAAAAAATCTATTTCATTTTTATTTTTACTTTATATGTTTCTAGTAGTCCAATAGAAGCAATTCCTATACCTACTTAGTATACATCATAATGTCGTTAAGTTTTGTGCTATAACATTTGTCCAACATTATGTTACTCTTTTAAGTTGTATTGATTACAAATTATTACACCTACTAAAAATATTAAATTACTTTTATGTTGTATAAATAATCTGTAGCAAAAGTGATGACAATCATGGAGATGATGGGTGGAAGGCTTCAATCGATGCAAGGGGTACATTGCACATTCCAGAAGGCTCAATATAACAAGCTAAAGCTTCAATCGATGCAAGAGGTCCATGGCACATTCCAGAAGACCCAATAAGATGAGCTAGAGCTTCAATCAATACAAGAGATCCATTGCATATTCCAGAAGGCCTACTAACATGAGTTAAAGCTAGAAAGATGAAAAAAGCACTAAATGGGCTAATTAAGGACATTTCAGCCAAACCAAGCTTCAAATGGTGTGAATTCAAACTTGAAAGAGAGTCCAGGCCTTATTAATATCATTAGAGTACTTAAAGAGTTAAGACTAAGTAATAGCAGTCACTCTAAATTAGGAGTTTATTTTCTGTGTAAGTATTTGTCCCTAGATAGGAATTCCTCTTAAATAAGGAATTTACCTAATTAGAAATTTGTGCCTCTTTACAATTGCTATCTTAGCCTATAAATAGGCACCCCATGTGAACTCCGAAAGATCAAGCAATTCATCAAACAACTTTGAGTGAAATAAAAAACAAGGGTTTTCTCCCTCGGTTCTTTTGAGAACTGAAGAACTTATCAAGAGGTATTTCTTCTTATGACGTTCAAATTAACTTATCACTCCCAATTCCTTTCATTTCTAGAGTGTGGTGTCCATATCCTTCTTAAATACACTAAGTTTGTGCTCCTTCGAATGTTTGGTTTAGGGTTTGTGTTGTTAAACTTTGTTTTAGTTTTCCTAGTTGTTCTTTGATTCCTTGTGTGTGTTAGGTCCCTAAGCCACATCTTTTTAGGGTTTTCCACATCAATTGTTATTAGAGCTTGACTCTAAATCAGAGCTGAAAGGGGAAATTTGAGTGGTAAAAGGCAAGAGTGAAAGTTCATATAAAGAAAAAGCCATAAAGAGTGTAAACACAAGGGAGAGTGACACCTTCTTTGAGTGAAACACGTGAGGGAGTGCTTTGTGAGGTAGGGAGCTGGTGATGTGTCCTTCGTGATCAAAGCTATGTAACAATAATTTGAGTGCATGAATACCAAATTTGATGATATGAGAGAGTGGATGGAGGAGCAAGCCAAAATAATAACAGAGTTACAAAAGAGGCATGGGGAATATGAGGCTCCTAAAGCAAGCAAGCAGTTGAGACATGCCTATGACCATGAAGATGATGATTTTGTACCATCATCAAAGGGTGAAAGTGATAGAGAGGACAATCTGGTTAATGGAATAGCTCTCATCACAAGGCAAGCATTGAATATGTAGGCGAAGGAAGAAAATGAGGTGTAACGAGATAACATCTTTCATACGAGGTGTCTCATCAAAGATAAGATATGTAGTATGATTTTTGATGGTGGGAGTTGCACTAATGTTGCTAGCACAACTATGGTTGAGAAGCTAAATTTACCTATTATGAAGCATCTCAGACCATATAAGCTTCAATGGTTGAATGAGAGTGGTGAAGTCAAGGTAAATAAGTAAGTGCTCATGTCATTTTCTATTAGAAGATACCATAATGAAATTTTATATGATATTGTACCTATACAAGTGGGCCATATCCTATTAGGAAGGCCAAGGCAGTTTGACAGGCAAGTTATGCATGATGGATTCAAGAATTGATATTCCTTTGTAATGAATGAAAAACTCATCACTCTTATACCATTATCACCTCAACAAGCTTATAAGGATCAACTAAGGATTAAAAATGAGAGTGAATAGAAAAGAGAGATTGAAAAAAGAGAAAAGAGAGTAGAAAACGTGAGAACACAAGAGAAAGAGAAGAAAACATAAAGTTTTTATGCAAAAGAAAATGATGTGAAAAGAGCAATTTTTGCCAAACAATCCATGATCATACTTTTGCACAAAGAGGCTTATTTTAACACTAATAAACTTGAACCATCTATGCCTAGTGTTATTGTTATTCTATTACAGGAATTTGAAGATGTATTCCATGATGATGTCCCAAGTGGATTGCTAACTAAGAGAGGAATTGAGAATCAAATTGTTTTCATCCTTGGTGCATCCATCCCAAACCAGCCAATATATAAGAGTAATCATAAGGAGACAAAAGAGCTTCAAAGACAGGTTCAGGAGCTTATTTCAAAAGGGTATGTAAGGGAAATCATGAGTCCTTGTACAGCTCCTATCCTACTTGTACAAGCTGTACAAGGAAAGTTGAACCAAAGGCATGCCAAATGGATCAAATTCATTCAGACCTTTCCCTACATCATCAAGGATAAACACGAGCTAATTTAAGGACGAATCCTTTTGAGGAAAGAGGGAATGATGAGAACTGTGAAGATGATGGGTGGAAGGCTTCAATGGATGCAAGGGGTACATTGCACATTCCAGAAGGCTCAATATCACGAGCTAGAGCTTTCACGGATGCAAGAGATCCATTGCACATTCTAGAAGGCCCAATAACACGAGCTAGAGCCAGAAAGATGAAAAAAGCACTAAATGGGCTAATTAAGGACATTCAGCCTAACCAAGCTTCAAATGGTGTGAATTCAAGTTTGAAAGAGAGTCTAGACCTTATTAATATCATTGGAGTACTTAAAGAGTTAGGACTAAGTAATAGTAGTCACTCCAAATTAGGAGTTTATTTTCTATATAAGAATTCATCCCTAGATAGGAATTCCTTCTAAATAAGGAATTGTCCCAAGTAGAAATTTGTGTCCTTTTAGAATTGCTATCTTAGCCTATAAATAGGCACCACATGTAAACTCTGAAAGATCAAACTATTCATCAAACAACTTTGAGTGGCATCCATATGCTTCTTGAATACCCTAGGTTCATGCTCTTTTGAATGTTAGGTCTAGGGTTTGTGTTGTTAAACTCTAATTTTGCTTTCCTAATTGTTCTTTGATTCCTTGTGTGTGTTGGGTCCTTAAGCCATGCCTTTTTGGGGTTTTTCGCATAAAAAAGGAGCAATAACATCACTTGTCTACAAAATACTTCACTCATTTTCTATCAGACTTTATGGAGTTTGTCGACTCAAAATTAAGATTAGAATTGAATGAGGAATTTATTAGAATAGTTGAAGTAGCATTGTTATGTACTAATCTCTCACCTACACTTAAGCCAATAATGTTTATAGTATTAAGCATGTTTAAAGGTCAAGCTACAGTTCATGAATTGCTCATAGCCCCACCATTTATGAGATCAAATGAGGTTTATTTCCTTAAGAAATTAATTTGATAAAATTTTGAATTTAATAGGAAGTGAAAGTTAGTCAATAGTTAGTATTACATAAACAATATTGATTGGTTTGTCACACATGTGGACGAGACCTTTATCCAGTTAATCATTTCTCAAAGTAATGAAATATTTTATTACTACTAACTTTTATCATGCATAAGGTTTATAGGATATGGCTTATAACTTTTTTTTCAAGAATTTTAACTAAATTTAATAGATATAGTGTATAATGGAAAAGATCATTTACTAGTATTCTATTCCTTATTGTTTTATTTTAGAATGGTGTGCTTAAATTGGTTTTTATATATTTTTTGTTATATATCTACATACATACATATATACTTTTCATTATATATATATATCTATATATACACATATACATAGATATATATACCCATTCCTATCTTACACCAATCTAAAAGAAGACAATGAGGAACACAATACTTCTAGAAATAAAGTTTTCATTTAATGTTGAATATCATTACAAGTTTATGTTACAAAACAGAAAACACAGCTATTATAAAGGAAAGAAGAAGCAAATTAGACTCTACCCTTCTTAACTTATGAGAAGTCTTATTTATACATAAAAAAAGGTGATAACCATAATGGGAGAAATCTATTTTTCAAAGTGGAATTCTTTATTGTTTTCCATTATCCTTTACTTTTACTAAAGTAGTTTTATTAAAGCTGACCCATAACATCTTGTTCACTAAAAGTTGCTTATGCTTTTCCTTTTCTAACTTATATAGGTCTTGAAAATCTTGTATAATATCATCATTAAGGTGCTTTTAACTAATCTCGATTTGGTCTTCTTAGGTGTCTTTATCTAATTAAAGCGAAGGAGCCATCATTTCTAATAACCTTTCTTTTAAAATAGATTTCATTAAAATCTTCAATATCTCTTCAAAATTAGTAGAGTAGACTTTGGTAATGGAGCCTTAGGATCATTTATATAAATGACTCCTTTTCTCGTGTAGACTCATCATAATAAAAAGTCAAATTTTTCCCACCATCAAATATTAATTGTTTTGCCAGCTATTGAACAAGTCTAATGTCAACATCTAAGATATTAACTTGTTTAATGATAATGGTATAGTCTCATTTAATAATCTATAGAACATGATACTAGGTTACAAACATTAACAAAGGGCCTTTAACCTCTTTGTTTGCTTCACAAAATTGTTCATAAATAGTTCTTAATTTATAGTTTGAGTTAAATAATGTAAACCTTACTTAAAAAAACCAACTTTTAAACCAATTTAGAAATCCTTTTGTGTCATTTGGAAGATGTATTTGAATGAAGGAACTACATTTCCTTTACCTATTTTCATATAATAAGAATTTTTCCTATACTTCAATATAATCGAAGTAATTGTAAGTTTTAACCTTCCACTATTCTTTTAGTTCTAGATAAAGAATTCTCTTTAACTTGAATTTTGCAAAGGCCTAATCTCAAAATCCATAACCAAATCCATTTCTAGATCCTTTCTTTATGGGTTCAATTTCCACTAAGCCTATTTCAAGAAATATCTACTAATAATACTGGTAATCCTTTATATTTTTAAGACAATACATATCATCCTTAAAATAAAACCATGTGACCTCATTAGGTCTAAGTTGAGTATAATTATTTTCAATAGCACATAAAAAATCTATGTGCTTAGAAATTAAAGGATATGTAATTGATTTGTCCAAAGCTTGCTTATAAGTATCATCACAAAGTTTATCAATTTCCTTTTCTTTTGCACCTTTAGCCGATGAATTAATAGAATTTGTTGGAGATTAGGGCTTTTGTATAAGAGGCCTTTTACTCATCTTTTAATTCCTTACAAAAATTTATGAGTTAGGAAATCTAGCAAAGAGTTAGAATTTCTTGTAATAAACTCAATATCAAAATCAAACGCAGAAAGTATTCCTTACCATCTAGCAAAGATTTGTTTAAAGGTGATGTTTTTAACATCTTTAGTAAGGAAATTTTTTACTACCTTACAGTTAGTTCTTAAAAGGAATATCTAATTTAATAAGATCACTTTCACACTTTTGAATGCATAACACAATAGCTAAGATTTCTTTTTTAATAGTAGAGTAATTAACTCTAACTCTATACTCTTGAAGTGAAGAGAATAAGCAACTTTTTGAGTTAATCCTTTGCTTAAGGATTCCTCCATAACCCTTATCTGATGTATCAGTTTTAACTATTTTAAAGGCATTAGGATAAGGAAGAGTTAGGCATGGTAGTTCTTTTTTTTCAACTTTATCTTTTTAATTGCTTTAGTATGCTCATTTGTCCATTCGAAAGGATTTTTCTTTAATCTTTCAAATAAAATCTTAGTATCGTAAGCTAATTCTTTATAAATTTTGAAATATAATCCAAACATTCTAAAAACCTTTGCAATTGTTGTTTTTCTCTAATCTTATCAAGAAATTTAGAGGCAAACTCAATTGTTTAACCAATAAGAATAATAGTGCCATTTTCAATGAAGTGACCAAGGAATCTGACTCTACCTTAGAATAACTTTAGCTTTTTAACTAATATGGTTAATCCAACTTTTTTAATAACCTTTAAAAATAGATTTAAATGCTTAAAATGTTGCTTTATTGTCTTAAAAAATACCAATATATCATTAATATAAACAATAGTAAATACTGCATAAGTATTAAATATTTCTTTCATAATCTTTTGAAATTTAAAAGGTGTATTTTTTCAACTCAAAAGACATTATATTTCATTCATAATATCTGAATGGTATTATAAATGTTATTTTATAATTATCCTTTTTATGAATCTTGATGATAAATATTATAAAAAATATAATAATTTAGAGCAATGTCCAAATTTATTTGTGAAATTCCTTAAAAGTTAAAATATATATGTATGATAAACTATATCAAACAGACTTTTAGAAAAAGTGTGATAGAAAAGTATAATTATACTTTAACAAATATAATCAGGAGTATAATAAATAAATCCTTCCAACTCAAGTTTTTGTGGATGCGTGCCATCCAAACCATAAACTATTTATGAAATAGAATTCCTAATAAGGAAATTCAAAGTACTCTTATTGAAATGCAAATGTGAAAAAAGTCTAATTTAAGGCACTTAAATATTCGGAGTTATTTAGCAAAAACAAGAATCCTCCTATAGAGTATCAAACTCTTGAAAAATTAATAGTTACTTTAATAGTTATCTAGAGAAATCTAAAGTATATAACTATAATTCAAAAATTTTAAAAACTGATAATGTAATTCTTTGAAAATAATGAAATTAGTGGGAGTAATGAATGTCAAAATATGGATATAAAAGAAATTAGAGTTAATATTTTTTTATCCATAATATTTTTTTATTCATTATATCACCAAATGTTATTTTAAATATTAAAGAATATTTGGATAAAGAAATACTTTTTGAAAGAACTAACTCACAACTAATTAATATAAATAAACTACAAGAGATAATATTAAAAAATATCTCAAAGTGAAAAGAGATCAAGTATTCCAAATAATTATGTAATTTATATATAAGAGTAAAAAATGATGTGAAATGTAAAGAGATGGAATCAATTTTATAAGTTTCTATATTGGTAGTTTAATGTAGATACAAGCCTTATTAAACTGAATATCTATTATAAAAGTAAAATTTATGATATGATTTAAAATTATATATACATTATAATTATGATATTTTTTTTAAGACTCGAAGTTGTCGATATTATTATTAAATTGCTAAAATTTTATGTAGTAATTTCATAATAGTATTTTTCTCTAAAAATGATAAATACTTAAAGGGTACCAAATTTAATAAAAATTAAAGTATTTGGTTATTAAGGAGAAGATTAAAAAATGAAGAGTATTTATAAAATACTAATTAATTTCACG
The DNA here is from genome assembly GCA_023213295.1 of Bruguiera hainesii. Lineage (NCBI taxonomy): Eukaryota > Viridiplantae > Streptophyta > Magnoliopsida > Malpighiales > Rhizophoraceae > Bruguiera > Bruguiera hainesii. The sequence continues at coordinate 136,244 of JAHOYR010005942.1, read as the reverse complement.
ATAGTAAATTAATATGAAAGTTTACAACTAATATTATGTAGAGAATATATTTTCAAAATAAATTTTGATTGTACTAATGATAATTAATGATATATAATATAATAATACTCAAAACTCATTGATGAATTTTTAATATACATTATATATTTCATGTTATCTTATAATAATGTACACATTATTAGTTTAAAATAAATAAGAAAGTCTTCATAAAATATTATTGTAAACCATTATAAAATTATGTCTTATGAGCTTTTTATAATATATTACAAGTATTGTAGTGTACAAAATGGAGTATTTTAGTCAAATACGGTATAACCACCATAGTTACTATTAATGGTTTATCATATTATGATATTGTGATGAAATTGCAAGATCATCATTTGCACATAATGATTAATACAATAAATTTTAATCGGATTAAGCAGGAAAATATTATAATATTTTTAATTAATAATATTAAAATATTTTTGAATAATATTCTTATTAAAAATTTATTCATAATATAGCCTAATGAGTAAGAAATAATTTTATATATTATTTTACTATTAAAAAAATAATTTTGAATGTAATTTAAGTATTAATGAATATATCTAATTTAAATTATAAAATTATATATATATATATATATATATATATATATATATATATAAAACTATAACTAGTAAATTATTTTCTTAATATTCAAAAACTTTTTATTTAAAAGTATATAATTACAATAAAACTCATGTGAGAGAAATTAATTATTAAGTTAAAATGGACTCCAATTATATCAATGGTAAGAATTATTGCAAAAATCAAGTATATATTATTTATAATATTATTTATGTAAAATTATTTAATTTTAAAATTTGAAATATTAATATTTATGATGACAATTTATTTTTTTCAAGAAATCTAAGAGTTTACTTTGTTGTACTACTAACCTAATGACTAATATTATAAATTGCACATGATTCCCTCAAATTTTTACACTTTGCAAAATAGTACGCCAAGATTTATAAATTGTATCCCAAACTTTCAAAATTGTATGCTAGGAGTGTGATAGCCCTAAAACTTCCTGTAAAGTTTGGAAATCATACTTTAGAAGGATCATACATTGCATGAAAAATCATATTTAATTGAATTATTTTTCATAATTCCATTAGAATTTGGATTCATTGTAGAAAATACCACTCTTTGTTTATCATACCACAAAATTAATTATAAGGTCTATTTACTCTCAGTTAAGTATAAGCTTTGATTGAGCACAAACTTGGAAAGACTTACTTATCAAATACATAAGAATTGTATGTCACTCATAAATATGATGTTGGTGGCTTAAATAACATCATGTCTTCTACGTCTAACATAGGATGAGAGTTTGCATAGTGTCTACAGAGTTGCAATACCAAATCTAGGTTGAATATGTAATATTGAATGTCATTTCGTAAAATTTATACACCAATTCATTAAATAGCACATCAACCTCCCTAAGTTGTACAAGAAAGATCTAAAATTGTATGATGGAAGAATGTCACCGAAGAAGAAAATGCCATTTTAGTACGAATGACTTCACAATCCAAAGTTTTAGCGTTTAGGGTGAGAGTTCATATAACATTCATTCTATTGTACCAAACCAAAAATGAGTATCATAAATTGTAAGCCATCTCGCTAATTTTGTATGCTCACCTTTCAAAGTAATACACTGAGCACCATAAATTGGACGTGAATCACTATATGGGCTAAATTGAACTAGAACGTAACGCTATGGTCATTTCATGGTAGGTTCCATCACGGTCCTCCTATTTTTGCAAGAATGCTAAGGAAGGACACTTTATCAATTGAACAAAATATTTTATTCTAATTTCAAGTTTGTATAAGCCAGTCTTGAATATTGTATGTCGTAGTCTTGTAATAGTATACCATATCCGAAAAATTAGGCCCTTAAGACCTTATTTTTGAAAAGTAGCAATATTAACATGTTTAGCTAGTCCCTAAACTATTAGTCATTCTTTAATTGTATCTTCTTTAACAAGAAAAGTGCGAGAGACAAGCTTTAAATTATACGCTGAAAAAAAAAATGTTTAGTTGATTACTCAATTATTGATCTTGGACAACGAGCATATTGTTCAAGAGGCACCTCTAAGACCACTCGACTATTATATTATAGTCAATTAGGCCGCATGAAATCAAACATATGGAGGTTTTTCTTTCTTTTTTTTTTAATTTTTTGGCTTAATTGGGCAGAATACTGATGTGGGATAAAATACGAAAAAGTGTCTAATAATTTTTAGAAAATAACAAACAATAATTAGAAATCATCATGACATATTTGGTTTGCCCTTAAACTATTTGTCCTCTTTCAATTGTATCTTCTTTAGTAGGAAGAGAGAGAGAGAGAGAGAGAGAGAGAGAGAGGGAGAGAGAGAGATGAACTGAAAATTATAAGCTTGATTAAAATGCTTGGTTGGTTGACAAACTCCACTCAATTTGTAATAACCCAAACCCTCACATAGATGATCTGCGTGTTATCATATGGTAGTGAGATAGACAAAACAATTTCACACCAAATTGGACCACTATAATTAAAAAAGGATCCAATTGATGTTTTATCTAACACAACTCTTTCTTTTTTATGTGAGAGGATATGAGAGTCGACTTTCGTTAGATAAACGACATCCTTAATACTACAAGATACAAAATCATAGGATCACATCACTAGGTGGCAAGATTGTAAAAATAGCCCTCAGTAGCCCCCACAAGCTAAAGAGGTGAAAGAAGTGGCTCTCACCCTGTTGGCACCTAACTTCTCCACTTTTGACTAGTTTAAGGTTCTGATACCATTTGTGATAACTTGAGCCCTCACATAAACCTATGCATCATCGCATATAGTGAGACAGAAAAGAGATTCACACACAAACTGGGTCCACTATAGTGTAAAAAAGATCTAATTAGTACTTTATTTATATTACTATTTAACTTATAAATCATTCTCCCTTCTATTTCTTTCTGATATAGGAGGGGTATTACAATTATTGATCTCAGACAATGATAGTACTATGGAATACGAAGTTCTAGTATTGGCATACAGTTTAGGAGATGTATCGTATACAATTTTGAAAGGAGCATCCAATAATTTTACTATAATCAAGTGAGTACAATAGAGGTACTCAATCTTAATTATATCTAACAAATTGAACAAAATTCAATTTGAACTAAAAGAGAGACTAATGAGTTAAGTAAAATAGACCAACCACATGCTGTCAACTATAACTCAATAAGTAGATCTTAAGGCAATAATCCAACTAGTCAAAATGAACTCCCAGATGTCCCTTATTAGCTATCCAAATTCCAGCCTAGTCAAACAATGAATCAATATTCATCCACATGATTTACCAACTCTATTATAGATAAGAGAGTAGAAAATTACCAAAATTAAGAGGCTTCAACTCTAATGGAAAACCTAACCTTTCAATTCACAAAAACCTAATCCAACTGTCCACAAAGAAAATTTATGTATCCTTCAACTACTGACCAAAAATTAGCTTAATCAGACTACAAACAATCCTTCAATTACACAGTTAATCAAAACTTCACGCAAAAAATTGCCCAGAATATAGACTTAAGAAAATTAAAGAGAAACAACACTTACTGTGCTCAAAACACACTCTTCACCATTCAAAATTAAGAATCAAATATCTTCTATCAACTATCCAAATTTTAGTTTGATTGGATATCGATATCCTTTCCAAATATAAGATCAAAAAATATTGTTTTTTCCTCCCTTTCTTTCGACGACCTTCCTCTTTTCTTCTCTCTTTTGGTAGCCCTTTTTTTTTTTTTTTTTCTCACAATCAGCTAACTAGATTTTCTAGTAAAAAGAGGTATTTATACTCACTTTAATTATTTTGGGTTATAGCCCTCAAAAATACTAAAATAAAAGATTTTGAGTTATATGTCCACATAGGAAGGGACGAATAAATCCAAGAATTCTCCCCCTTTGACTATGTGGAGATATTAGTCATCCCAGTTAATGCACAATCCAACTTAAATTTCTATATTAACAATATCTTTGTCATTATAACAACATTATTATTTATATGAAATTTTCCAAGTGTTAGTTATTTAGAATAAAAAAATCTCATATCTAATGATATTGCACGTCAATATGTTTTAATTTAGTATGAAAAGTTGGATTCTTACCAAGATGAATGACACTCTGGCTATCTTAGTACAACACATGATTTGATTATTCAAAACCAAATTTCTTCATAAACTTTTCATCCAAAGTAACTTTTTAAACACTTCAATTATTACAATAAACTCTGCCTCTATAATGGACAATGCAACACACTTTTGTAATCGAGATCGCCAACTCACTGCTCCACCTACAAAAGTCATCACATAACATGATGTAGATTTTTTAGAGTCAATGTTATCTATAATATCTGAATCTGTAAATCCAGTAAGAATAGACTTATCACTCCTATAACAAAGTCTCAATTAGTGGAGCCTCGCAAATATCTCATTATCCACTTCACTGCATTCTAATGCTTTTTACTAGGATTTGAAAGGAATCGACTAACTATGCCAACTGCATAAGCTATATTAGGCCTTGTGCACACCATTGCATACATCAAACTGCTCACAGCTGATGCAAAAGGAACTCTTTGCATCTCTTCCTTCTCTTTTTCTATGGAAAGACATTAGTTAACGGATAATTTAAATTATGTAGCAAAAGGAGTGCTTACCACATTAGCTTTATCCATGTTAAACCTCTAAAACACCTTTTCAATGTATTGCTTCTGAGATAGATACAACCTTTTCTTTTTCTTATCTTAAGTGATTAACATACCAAGGATCTTCTTTACTAGTCAAGTCCTTCATGGCAAAGGACTTGCTCAACTCTTACTTCAACTTTGTCAATTCTAGAAGCATTACAACCAACAATAAGCATATCATTAAGATAAAGTAGTAAAATGATGAAATCATCATCAGTGAATCTTTGAACAAAAGAATAATGATTAGAAGTAGTCTTTTTATAGCCTTACTCTCTTATAATAGACTCAAACTTCTTATACCATTGTCTTAGAGCTTGTTTCAAGCCATATAAGCTTTTATTCAACCTACATACATAATCCTCTTTTCCTTTCACCTCAAAACCCTATAGTTGTTCCATATAAATTTCTTCTTCCAAGTCACCATAGAGAAAAAGCTATTTTCACATCCATCTGCTCGATCTCTAAGTCATGACTAGTAGCCAAACTCAATACAACTGGAATGGAAGACATTTTCACCACCAGTGAGAAGATCTCCTCAAAGTTGATGCCTTTTGATTTAATCCCTTGACAGCCAATATAGCTTTATATCATGGACATGAACTATTTTCTTCTTGCTTTATTTTGTAAATCCATTAATTCTTCAAAACCCTCTTACCTTTAGGCAATTTTACTAACTTATAAGTAGAATTATCATATAAGGATTTCATCTCATTGATCATGGTATCTATCCAATGCTACCTGTGCTTACTTTCAACTGCTTCTTTATAGCACTTAGGTTATCTCCCATCAGTTAACATCACAAACTCATTAGGAGAGTACTGAATGGAAGACACTGAAATTTTATTGGACCTGCGTGGCTAAAATGGAGGTAAGGGTGTGTGTGGATGGTCTTCTATAAGAGCATCAATATCACCTGCACCCTATATATCATGATCTTGTTGAACATTTTCATCATGTTCTTAAACATTGCCATAAACATCAACAGGATCACTTAGAGGTGTCTGAGGAAGTGAAACAATATTAGTAGGATTATCATTAACTTAAGGATTTGACTTCTTAATGTCTTCAATGTTTTTATCCTCAACAAACACATCTTTACTTCTTACTATCTTTTTCTTAACTATATCATATAAACGGTACCTGAAGTCATCTTCACCATAACCAAGAAAGATACAATGTAGAGTCTTCACATTTAACTTCCCTATTTCATCTTTTAGGACATGAACAAAAGCCTTATAGCCAAAAACTCGTAAATGGTCATAGGAGACTTCCTTACCAAAGCAAACTTTGTCTAGAACATCACCTTGTAGCAAAAAACTAAGAGATAGGTTAATTACATGTGTCACTGTATTCAAGACTTTACCCTAAAAGGATTTAGGCAATTATGCATTTGAGAGAAGACTTCTAACCCTTTCAATCAGCGTTTTGTTCATCCTTTCTACTAAACCATTCAACTATGGTGTCTTAGGGGGGATCCTTTAGTGCTTCATCTCATACTTTCTGCAATACTCGTCAAATAGACCATTATACTCATCATTATTATTAGTGTGGAGATATTTCAGCTTCTTACTAGTCTGTCTCTCAACAAAACATGAAATTATTTAAATACATCAAAGACTTAATCTTTAGTCTTTAAAGCATAAGCCCAAAGTTTCCTATAGTGATCATCAATAAAAGTCACAGAATAAAGAACATCACCAAGTGAGCATACCTTCAAAGGACCACACATGTTAGAATGCACCAATTCAAGTAACTCCAATTTCCTTAACAGTGAGTGACTCTTAAAGTAACTCTATTTTGTTTCCCAGAAAAACAGTGAAAACACTTCTTTAAAACTGTACTTTTATGTCTGGAAGTTAGTTCTTTCTTGCTAAACAATTTATCCCCTTTTCACTCATGTGACTAAGCTGGTCATGCCATAATTTAATGGAATTATCATTATTTACTGCATTTACAACATTTTTAAAGATTGCAGCTTGTATGAGATATAGACTAAAGCATTTCCTACATTGTGCCACAATTAAGGAGCCTCTAGTAAGCTTCCATTGGCCATCACCAAAGGTACTGCAAAAACCATCAACATTTAGCTTTCCTATTGAAACTAAATTCAAATAGATATCAAGGACATGTCTATCTATGACCTAATCAATCTCATGAGATGTCAGATTAATCACATCCTTATCACAAACAATAATAAGGTCACCAGTACTAGAAATGGATGTAGTAGTAAAACAACCATTACTCACATTTTTCTTCTCATGTTTATCACTGTCATCTTTATTTTCTCTCTTCCACTTGTAGCACTATTTTTTAATATAACCCATTTTTCCATAATAATGACACTGGACATTTTTGTACTTAGATCTTGACTTGCTTCAACTTTTACTTTTACCCTTTTTACCATTTCTTTTTCCTTGACTTCTCCCCATTTTTTCAATAATTAAAATCTCTAATTTGGATGAGATGAATCGTGAGATTTTCTTCTCATCTCCTTATTCAACACACTACCTTTTACATTTAATGATAAAATACCACTAAAAGAATAATTAATGAGTGAGATTTGAAAAGTCTCCCAAAAATTAGGTAAGGTAGCAAGTAACCATAGCCCAAGAACCTCATCATCAAACTTAATGCCCATGTCTGATAATTAATCAATAAGACCGTAAAAATCATTCAAGTGGTTAGCAACTGAACTCCCTTCATTATATCTTAGTTGCATCATTTTCTTTAATAAAAATAACTTATTATGGCCAGACTTTAAAGCATACAAAGTCTCATGTTTGCTCCACAAAGTTGATGTATATGTTTCATTGCAAATGTCATTATAAATATTATCATTAACAAATTGCTATATAAAACCACAAACTTGTTCATGATCAAATTCTTATTCTTCATCAATCTTAGACTCATGTTTCATACTAACAAACACTGAAAGGTGCAATTTCTTTACAAATAAGGGATCCTTCATTTTACTCCTCCAAATATGATAATTTGTATCATTCAAACAAACCAATTTATTCACATTCAACTTCATCATTCAAACGAGTTAAATACACCAACCTAACTCTAATACCACTATGATGGGAGAAGGGGTAACATAGTATAAATAGCTCAGGAAACTTCTCCCATTTGCTTAAACTTGCGAGGAGATGATTGAATAACAAAAATGACAATCCAAATAAATCACGTAAGAGAACACACCAATTTTACGTGGAAAACCCCTCCAAATCACAAAGAAGAAAAAATCACGGGATACTCGGAGTTTGATCGGACATCAATATCCTTTCTAAATGTAAGATCAAAGAATATTAAATTTTCCTCTCTCTCATTTGGCGGCCTCTTTTTCTCTCTCTTTCAGCAGCCTCCTTTTTTTTTTTTGTCCTCATAAACCGAGCTGGCTAGGTTTTTTAGTCAAAAATGTATTTATATTCACTTTAATTATTTTAGGTTGTAACTCCCAAAAATACTAAAATAAAAGATTTTGAGTTATATATCTATGTAAGAAGGGACCAATGAGTCCAACAAATGCTAGGAAGGATACTTTCCCAACTAACTAAGCATTTACTCCAATTTCATGATAATGTGTTCTATTTTACTCCTGATACGATTCTCATAGTTCAATAATAGTTTGTCATATTCAAAAATTTGTATTCCGAAAGAAAAAAAATTATGTGCTTTATTACAATCACTTGATGTATGCTAACTTGAACCATAACGTAGTATGCTGGTTATTTTGGGGTTGCTCCTTACACGACTCTCCTATTTTTGCAAAAATTGCTATGGAAGGATACTTTGTAAACTGACCAAACATTTTTATCCAATTTCAATTTCTTATACTACATTTCAAGTGTACTAAATCGAACCACATTATAGAACTCTAGTTATTTCGGGGTTGGCCCTAGTATAGTTCTCTTGGTTTCGGGAGAATGCAAAGAAAGAATACTTTGTATATTGATCGAACATTTTATGCTAGTTTCAAATTTTTGTATGCCACTCTCTAAATAATGTATGTCATAATCCAGTAATAGTATTCCACATTTGAAAATGTATTAAAGAAAAAATGACAAGTGTGACCTCCTATCTACATTATATGGGCTAAATTGCACCGCGACGACTTTTGTCCATTACTTTCAAATACTCCCAACTATGAATGAACAGAAAGGAAGGTGTGTGTGACAACAAACCAAACGCTCTACCATACTGTTCACAGGGTGCATCTCCGATAGGACTCCTAATACAACTCAAGCTCTAATGAATTATTATTTTTCAACCGACCAAACACTTTAATCCAAGTTTGAGTTTTGGTATACCGCGATTCATATATATTGCATGTCAGCTTTCACTCTTCGTATGCTATGTATAAACACTTGTATTCCAAGATAATGATGTGTGCACAGTTGATAAACTACACCACAACATAATGCTATGAGGGTTTCTAGGGTAAGGCTCAAATGGCCCTCATAGCTGTTTAGGAAAACTAATTGACGAATAAGTTTGTCAATCAACTAGACATTTGGCTACAACGTACACTGTGGGTTTGTTCACATTGGACAAGCAACAACTATAGAATGAAGGTTTGTTCACCAAACAAACATTTTATGCTAGTTTGAAGTTATTATATGCCACGTTTCGAAAATATACCACATCTATCAGAATTTGTATGACACTTTCAATCTATACTATTCCAAGACTCGACAAAGCTCTAAACGTTTCATTGTGAGGCCAAATCAACCACGACGTAATGTTGTAATATACATAAGGGTGAATCCCGCAAGATCCTCTTTGTTACATGAGGAAACTAAAGAAGGACACTTTGTTAGACTTTAAGTTATAATGGTGTTCACTTTGTTGGACCATAGATGGAAGGATGAGTGTAACAACTTGTATGAAATCCCATCACAATTATACATCTAAGAAGACATATATTACACAACCTCTATACTGAATAAGCTAATTTTAAAAAGTGCACAGCACTAGAGCGCTCTGTCACATGGACACTATGTCCAGCCCATCCAGCAAGTGAGAAAACAAAAGTTGGGGGCCAAATTAAGCCTCTGCAGGCTCCAACATTGCCCAGCCCCCTTTGCAGCCCAAATCCAGCAAACGGAAGGTCCTAGAAGAGTGTTGAACTGTCTGGAAGTGCCACATCTGGAGACTTTCAGCAAAGTCCAGCAAAGACACTCACCTAGAACCTTCTTGAAGGGACCTTCTTAGATGCTCTCTCTAGAACATTCATTGTAAATATTCTAGATAGTCATTTGTAGCCACACATTGAGGAGGTGGAGCAACTATAAATAGGCCACTCCTCTCACTTGTAAACACACCTTTGCCTACTTAATACAAGCTCACTTGCAAATCTCTCTTGTACTCTCTCTTCCTCCAACAATTCCAAGTCCTTACTTGCCGCCCAACTCTTTCTGCTAATTCTCTCAAACTTTCCAAGGCTTACTTAGCTCATCTTCTCATGCAAGATCGACTAAGTGCCGCACGGGTTAGCACATTCAAAGCCTAACTTCATGACAGGTGGTATCATAGCCAAGGTCGAAACCTTAGGTGCAACCTGTTTGTTTGTTGTTTGTTGAGACAACAAGCATGGCAAGTGAAGAAGGATTTGTTGTAACCACTATGGTGGAGCAACATGCAGGGCAACAATCTCGTGGGCGTGAGGAACAGCGTGCCCCTGCCAAGCGTAGTAAGTCCAAGGCTCCTGCACGGGAAACCATGGATACTCAGTTGCTGGCTTAGAGCGGAGCGTGACTGATATAAGCTCTGTTGTGGGCGACCTCAGTGATCAAGTTGATAAGTTGATCCATGAGAATGCAGAGATCATGTGGGCCACCAAAGTCATGATGGAAGAGTTTGGTCGCTCGTTTAGGGGAGAACTATGCTCTCTAAATCAAGGTTTGTCCAGTCTACGCAAGTTCGTTGAAGGGGAGATCCATGACCTTATACGCTAGTACAGCTGAAACAACTCATACGCTAGTACAGCTGCCACTACTAGCACCACTGCAGTGCATGGTTTGAAGGTCCCAAAGCCTGCCATGTACAACGGCACACCCAATGCCACTGTCATGAAGAACTTTCTATTTGGCCTTGAGTAGTACTTCGAGGCCATGGGGGTTGTTAACAACCTTGCCAAGGTAGGCAATGCCCCAATCTTCCTAAGAGATGCTGCCTAACTTTGATGGAGACATAAGCACTCTGAGAGAGAGAAGGGCTTGTGCATCATCGACACTTGGGAGCAATTCAAGAATGAGGTACGTAGGTACTTTGTCCCTCACAATGCAGACAGCAAAGTGAGGGGAAAGTTGCATTGCCTATGCCAGACAAGCAGTGTTTCCAATTACATCAAGGAATTCACTACCCTTATGCTTGAAATCGAGATGTTCGACAAGGAACTTCTCTTTTACCTTAAAGACGGCTTGAAGGATTAGGCGAGAGTCGAGTTGGAGAGACGTGATGTGCAGACCCTAGATGCTACCATTGCTGTTGCCGAGACCTTCGTCAACTACTCAGCCCATTTTAAAGGCAAGAAGCCAAACTCTGGCAAAAGTTGGGGAGTGAAAACCGGACAGAAGAAGTAGGATTTTGACCACAATGAGGGTGGACAATCGAGACCCTCAAATGGCCGTCCCAAGTATGAGAAGAAGTCAGCAGGTAAGCGCAACCTAGGTAATCCCTCTAGTCTCTATTTCATTTGTGATGGACCACATTGGGTAAGAGATTACCCCAAACGTAAAGCAATGAATTCTATGATGGCGGTACTCGACCCAGAGAAGGCTAACGAAAAGCCCCAAGCCGACATGGGATGTATCCAATGATTGGGTAATCTCACAAAACGTACCTCACCAGCAGTCTTTAAGGAGAAGGAACTATTGTACGCTGGCATTGCCATCAATGGCAATGCAGCCCGTGTGATGGTAGATACACGGGCAACGAACAACTTCATGGATGTGCAAGAGGCCAACCGATTAGACCTCAAATTAACAAAGGGAATTGGCACCATCAAAGCACTAAACTTGGAAGCAAAGCCTGTCCAAGGCATAGCGCACAAAGTAGCTGTCCAGATTGGCAAATGGACCGGTAAGTTGGACTTTACCGTTATTCCTATGGATGACTTTAAGGTAATGTTAGATTTTGCATTTTTCTACGAAGTCTTGGCTTTTCCTGTTCTTGCCTTAAGATCTCTTATGGTTGTCGACGCTCATAAGATCCGAGTAGTCCCCTTGAAGCACAAGGAGAAGTCTCAACCATCAATATTTCTGCCTTGCAATTCAAGTGGGGTCTCAAGTTGGGTCCAAACTACGTAGTTACCATAAAGGAGTTGAGCGACGGGGAAGTCATAGCAGCATCAACTCCTTCTCTATCGTAACCCATTCAAGCGGTCCTTACCAAATTCAAGGACTTTATGCCTTCCGAGCTACTGAAGAAGGTTCTAGCAAAGCGAGATGTGGATCACCACATTAAGTTGGAACCCAGTGCCAAACCTCCTACTATGGCCCCCTATCGCGTGGCACCCCCAGAGCTTGCTGAACTGAGGAAGCAGCTCCACAATTTGACGATTCGGGCTACATTCGACCATTGAAAGCCCCTTTTGGTGCCCCTATCCTCTTCTAGAAGAAGAAGGACGGATTGCTACGCATGTGTATCGACTACCGAGCATTAAACAAGGTCACTATCAAGAACAAGTATCCAATACTCTTGATAGCTGATCTTTTCTACCAACTCGGGAAGCCAAGGTACTTCACCAAGCTGGATTTGTGATCGGGATACTACCAAGTCTGAATTGCACAAGGTGACGAGCCAAAGACAACCTGCGTAACACGCTACAAAGCATTTGAGTTCCTAGTAATGCCCTTTGGCCTCACTAACGCGCCAGCCACCTTCTGCACACTTATGAACAAGGTACTGCATCCATTCCTTGACAAATTCATACTAGTTTACTTGGATGACATTGTGGTGTACAGCAACACACTTGAGGAGCATGTTGAGTGCCTCAAGCAAGTCTTCCAAGTTCTACTGGAGAACGAGTTGTTCATCAAGAAGGAGAAGTGCTCATTCACCAAGCAAGAGGGGGACTTCTTTGGTCACAGAATCAAGGACAGCAAACTGATGATGGATCCAGTGAAGGTGCAAGCCGTCCAACAAGGGGTACATCAAACCAAACTCCTTGAACTACGATCCTTCCTGGGGCTTATTAACTACTACTGTCGGTTCATCAAGGGATACTCTATTGTAGCAGTACCTCTGACCGACCTGCTAAAGAAGAACCACACTTGGCATTGGACAAGTGAATGCCAAGCTTCCTTCGAGAGATTGAAGCAAGCAATCTCTGAAGAACCTGTTATGGTGCTTTCGGACTATGAAAAGCCCTTCAAAGTCCACACCAACGCATCCTACTTTGCCATCGGTGGAGTCCTAATGCAAGATAGGCATCCCATTGCCTATGAAAGTCGCAAGCTCAATGACATGGAGAGACGGTACACCATCCAAGACAAGGAGATGACTGTCATTATCCACTACTTGTGCACTTGGAGACATTACCTCCAAGGAAGTAAGTTCGTAATCATGACCGACAGCGTTGCTACAAGCTACTTCCAAACGCAAAAAAAACTCAGCCCCAAACAAGCTCATTGGCAAGACTTCCTGGCAGAATTTAACTACACTCTGCAGTATAAGCCAGGGCAAGCCAACGTTGTTGCTGACACGCTGAGTAGAAAGGCGGAGCTAGCTGCCCTCTCCACTAGTACGCCTAAGAGCAACTTCTTTGAACAAATCAAGGAAGGTACCGGACAAGACAACCTGACCAACAATCTGCTAAGATTGGCTATCGAGGGGAAGACTCGTCGATTTTGGGTGGACAACGGTGTCCTCATGACAATCGGGAACCGAGTCTTCATTTGTAAATGGGGAAACTTGCAGAAGGAAATCCTCAAGGAATGTCACGATTCCCTGTGGGCTGGTCACCCAAGTATGGCACGAACCCTTGCTCTTGTCGAATAACATTACTTCTGGCTGCATATGCATACAGATGTTGAGGCCTATATACGGACTTGCTTGGTTTGCCAACAAGACAAGGTAGAACAACAACAACCAACAGGTCTACTTGAGCCACTGGCCATCCTTAAGAAGCCATAGGAAAGTGTCTCAATGGACTTCATTGTAACTTTACCAAAGTCTAAGGGATGCGGAAGCATCATGGTGGTGGTGGATTGGTTCAACAAGTATGGAACCTTCATTCCAGCCCCTGCTGATTGTAAGGTGGATGAAGCTGCTCACTTTTTCTTCAAGAACGTAGTGAAGCTATTGGGTGTACCAAAGAGCATCATTAGTGACAGAGACCCCGACTTTATGGGCAAATTCTGGCGCGAGCTATTCAAGTTGCTGGGAACTAACCTAAACTAGGGCATATATGGTCCAACTAAAGCATTAGGGTTGTCGAACACTTTTAACAAAGATCCCTTTGAAAGTTTTGAGAATGTTGGAATACTTTTTGCAATGATCCCTTACAATAAAGTGTCTAAGATAGGTTTAATGATGATTCCTCACACCCACAATGGGAATGAGTTTTTAAATAGTTTTTAAAAGTATTCAGATGATTTTTATAGTGATTGTTTATACTATAAATAGGAATGAGATTTTTTAAAAAGTTTTTAAAGGTATTTTTAAATGTTTTTTGAAAGTATTCAAATATTTTTTATAATGATTCTTTATACTAGTGATAAGAAGAAGATTTTCTAAAGAATTTTTTGAAAGTATTTAAATGTTCTTTTATAGTGATCTTTTGCACCAAAAATAGAGATGAGATTATGATTATCAAACCGACTTGTTTGTAGAAGGAGAGTAATTTTTCAAGCTTCATTTTATTTAAAGAATTCTAAGGTTGTTTAGGAGGTTGTGTTATTGTTATTTTAAATTTAATCTATAGATAAAAGTTTTAAAGGGCAATTAATTCAAAGATGGTTACTGAACCACTTACTTGCCCATTTGGGCATTCTTTGGTCAATTGATAGGTTCTTAAAATTTTGGAATTCTAAAGATTTAATTTTAGAATTTTTACTTTTATGACACCAGTTCTAAAATATTTTAAATTTTAAAAATGAGCAATAAGCAAATTTATTATTGTTTTTGAAAGTATTGGAGTCTAAGTTTTAATTGGACCATTTACTTGTATTAATAAGTTTTCTTTAATCAATGTAAAGAATTTAAGAAAATAGTTTTTTTTTATACTACTATTTTCATGACTATTATTTCTTCTTTTTATTTATGTTACTTTATTTTTTATATATATTTTTATAAATGAGGAAATTCTTTAAAATACTTGTCTTTTAATTATTCCGTTACTATTTTAAGGACATAACCAAATCACACAAAATTAAGGTTTAGAAAATTTGATTACTTCAAACTCCATTTCATTTTCAATTTATTAGAGACAAGAAAAGGACACGTATAAATATTTATAGGGTAAGAAAGACCCCGGATCAATTTTAGTCTAGAGAATGAATAAAAGTTGGGAAAGGATCCAACAAAAGGGGGATTCCTAAGTAGGAGCGGCACCTATAGACCATTGGACTAAAACCTAAGTGACTACTCTGTTGGTGTATTTAACAATCTGGCTATCCAAGATAGCTAGAGGAATGGGTTGGGTCAAGAGGTCCGACATTTTAGGGGACAACTTAAGGGTGAAGTCTTGAGTGGGACTAACTTCACCTTAAGCTAGGATATGTAGAATACGAAATGGATTTTAGCTTAGGGAGATAATGTTAGATGATTGGCCACCTTACCTATCTTAGCAAGAACTTGGTATGGGCCAAAAAACCTAGTAACCAATTTCTAGTAAGGATGTTGTATCAGAAAGTGTTGTTGATATGGTTGCAATTTGAGGAAGACATAGTCCCCTACTTGAAACTCTCTTTCTGAGTGATTTCTATCACATTAAGTAGGTTTTTTAATTCATCCCACGACAAACAGTTTGAGGTTCCTTTAGATAGGTCCTAAGTTCCTTTAGTGGTTGCATTTGTTTGTGGCTCGACTACTTTGTTTAGAGTACTCTGTTTTTCCTTTTTTTTTTTTTTAGCAACACTCATGGTTACTTCCTATAAGGTTGGTTGGCTAGAGCATCTTTACCAATACTCGAATTCCATTATTAAGCCCATTAAGAAAGCTTGAAATGAAAAATGATTCACTAAGAAAGGGATTTCCAACTACCAATAAGTAGTGGAGCTTTTCAAAATACTTATAGTATGCTCTCACTCCTATTATTTGTCATAACTTATAAAACTCCTTACTGGCATCTAACTATGATGGATCCATATGCATGACCACGGTTTTTAACCTTTCCTCTATCATATCGTAGTACTAAAAATAATGATTGCACTTCCTTAACCATGCATGTGGATTCTCACCATCGAAGTGTGGCAACTTTAGTTTCAGTGGCTTAGGTGGTGGTCTCAGATTCCTGGCACATGATGATCCCTTAGCAAAACTTTCTTTGCTTAAATCTAAGGGCTAAATTCTAAGAGACGAAAGGATACCTCACCCTAAAAAGTTATCAAGCATTCTTGCCACCCCTTCCTTGTTTGTGTACCAAATAAGTGCTCTCACGTTAAGAGTCTCCACCATTTACTACATTGTACTAAATAAGCTGCTTATTTAGTACTTGTACTTAGTCAGGTAAAGACTCCAATGGTTAAAACTTCTCAATTAATGATTGTATTAACTACTTATATCATTAGAGTTGCTCATCCACCACTTTAAGTCTCGTGTTCTTTGCCATATTCAGATTGCACTTCCTACCCAAAGTCGAAGCGACACCTAAGGTCAATACTTTGATACTAATTTGTTAGTATCGTAAAAGAATGAAATCCATGAATTGATTGTGTGAGAGAGAAAAAAATAGAGTTTAGAGAAAAGGAAAAAAGGATAAAGAGAAAGAGATAAATCAATTGAATGGAGGAAATAGAGTTTTTGAATTAATTCATTGTCTACCTGCCTCTTATGTAATAATATATATATATATAGACTTTTAGCAGACTCTTATTACATATTACCCAACTTATTATTTTATACTATTAGACTACCCTTGTCACTAATAATGGACTTAGGGTATGGAACTTAACACCCTCCCTGACCCAAAATTGTCCTTGTTCTCAAGGATTTAATGATCCCAAAATGGTGGCTGATTGACTGTCGAGGCATCATGCTCAACCTCCTCGCCTTATAATGCTGAAACAATTTTTTAATCCATTGATGACCATGTGTATACTTGTCCCCACATCGATAGCACATTCTAACTCTCTTCAATTCATCCCACGACAAATGGTCTGAAGTTCCTTTGGATAGGTCCTAAATTCCCTCAATGGCCACATTCGTTTGTAGCTCAGCTACTCTGTTTGGAGTACTTTGTTTTCCCCTTTTTCCAACAGCACTCATGGCTACTTCCTACAGGACCACAAACTTGAAGGCCTCCTTAAGTGTGGCTAGCTAGAGCATCTTCACCATTGGCTGAATCCCATCATCAAGCTCACTGAGAAAGCTCAAAATGAAAAATGGTTTAGTAAGTAAGGGATTTCCAACTAGCAATATGTAATTGAACTCCTCAAAACGCTCCTAGTATACTCTCCCTTATATTATCTGTCATAACTTATAAAACTGCTCAATAGTGTTTGACTGTGATGGATCCATATGCATGGCCACGGTTTCTAGACTTTCCTCTGTCATGCCGTAGTACTGTAAATAACTATTACACTTCCTTAACTATGCGCGTGGATTCTCACCATTGAAGTTTGGCAACTTTACTTTTAGTAGCTTAAGTGGCAGTCTCAGATTCTTGATGCATAATGATCCCCCATCAAAACTTCCCTCACTTGAGTCCAAGGGCTAAATTTTGGGAGATAGAAAGATACCCCGCCCCATGGAGTTATTAGGCATTCTCGCCACCCTTTCCTTATTCATTTATCCAACAGGTGCTCGTATGGTGAGAGTCTTCACCATCTGCTATATTGCAGTACTCTAATACCAATTTGTTAGAATTGTAAAGGAATGAAATTCATGAATAGATTGTGTAAGAAAGAAGAAAGAGAGAAAGGGAGAGAAAGAGAGAAAACAATTGGAAGAAGAAAATAGAGTTTGGAAAAAAGGAGAGAATGATAAAGAGAGCAATTGAATGAAAGAAATAAGATTTTTAAATTAATTCATTATTTATCCACCTCTTTTGTAATAGTATATATATATATAGACTTTTAGTAGGTTCTTATTACGTATTATTCAAGTTATTATCCTATACTATTGGACAGGGTATGGATCCTAACAGGCCAATTGAAATGAGTGGGCCATGGCAATGGGCAGCCCTTATCACTCACCCATTTAACCTTCGATGAACTGGCAACCCGCAAGATGTGCTCCTTCCCTGCGACAGTGAATTCCATGTGTAGTTGCTTGAAATTCCAAAATATATCCCCTAACGTCTCCAATCATTGGACACCCAGGACTAGATCATAAAAGTAGTATGTACACATCCGAAGAAATTGGGTTACTTTGCAATTCTCATTGGAACCCCTAGCTGATGGTCGTGCAGTTAACATAGCTTCTGTTAGCAAACTTCATTTGCAGTCTTGACGCCAACTCTATAAAGCGACCCACCCACTTAGTTGCTTCCAAATGAAAGAAGTTATGGGTATTGTTGAGTCGACGAGCATGTGGAGAGTTTTAGGGTTGACACAGACCATGACTGGCACGGTGCGACAAGATTCTACACTAATTCCAATGATCACGTGTATAGAGATATGCATCTGCTCCTCTTCACTCTTGTTGACCTCTGGGAATTCTTGAGTCTCACTCTCTGCTCCCTTGGCATCGCCCCCCATTTCAATCAAGAAGAGATTTCATTGGCAACATTTATGGTTGTGCTCGTATTTTTCATCGCACCAAAAACAGAGGCCCTTGGCTCGCTTCTCATCAAACACTGCACTGCTCCTCATTCTGGCATTCTTAGGAGGCCAAAGCTCCCTCCTCGTGTCTCTGACAATAGGGGTATTCACAACAGTAGTGGTAAGGTGCTCATAGATGTAATATAAGGCATGCCAGCGAACTTAGGAGGAGTGGGAAGCAGTGGGGGAAGCCTCGCCGGGACTTTGGTTTTTTGTTGCAAAGCTGCGACAATCCCTTCCTATACCTTGGCGAGAGTGAAAGCATCTTGCAAATGTTTGGAAATAAACATCCAAACAAGATGCTGAATTTTTTGTTTGAGACCACTTAGAAAGATGCTAATAGTGTATTCCTCTGAATGATCGACTCAGTTAAGCAGAATATCTAATTGATTCTGGAAGACAGCCATTGCTTGATCCTATTTGGGGTTCAACAACTCAGACATAAGATCATCAAAAGTTTCAAGGCCAAAAGGGGTAGAGATAAGCCGGACGAACTTTGCCCACTTTATGGTCACGGTCGTTGGCTTTAGCTTAACTTGATTCTGATACCAGTGGAGATCCACATTGTCAAGGTGGATAATGGCGATTTTTACCTTGGCATCTTCTAGTGTACCAGCGACGTGAAAGAAATTCTCGCATCGATAGAACCAATTTTGTAGATCATTCCCCATAAAACAGGGAAACTCCACCTTCAGGCCCCACTTAATGTAGTAGGAATGTTCGGATCCGTCAATCAGCGAGAATGTACTGCTCCTGGACAGTGGTGGCAACATCGCTTGGGTTTGGGACATCATTTGACTCTATTTCACGTTAATTCTAGTGAGCTACGATTGTAGCACCTTAATGGTTGCATCGTACTTCCTGGTCAACTCCTGGATGGATGATTGAACAGTTTCATTGTGTTTCTTGTCGTGATCAATAGCATTGCTATGGTGAGCCATGGGTGAAACTCATTGAGGCAGGATTGGTAGCTCTGATTCCAGAGATGTCGAGGATTCAAGGATCCAAGGAATAATCAAGCAGGAAGTTGAATAAATCAGAGAATCAACCTCAAGCCCAATCAATCTTGTGGGAAAGGCGAGTTGCAAGGGAGAGAAGAATTGA
Source organism: Bruguiera hainesii (assembly GCA_023213295.1). Lineage (NCBI taxonomy): Eukaryota > Viridiplantae > Streptophyta > Magnoliopsida > Malpighiales > Rhizophoraceae > Bruguiera > Bruguiera hainesii. The sequence goes on along the minus strand of JAHOYR010005942.1, from coordinate 116,452 downwards.
GAGTATTAGGAGAGAGAGAAGTGGCTGCATAAAAAGGGGAATGGAGAGTGTATAAAAGACCATCATTGCACCAAAAATCGTCGGGTCTTGCCCTTTTGCGCATTTCCAATGAGCGCTTGAGTCTTTTGATCATGTTTGAGCCCCTCCTTGATGCAGTCAATCCATAATCATGTTTGAGCCCCTCCTTGATGCGGTCGATCCATAGACAGCTAGGCCAACTCATTGTATTTGCCAACCCCATCTTTTGACTAAGAGCATCAGCTACAGAGTTAGCCTTCCCTATCTTGTACTCCATCATATAGTTGAACTCTGCTAGAAAATTTTGCCACCGAGCTTGCTTCAGACTCACCTTCCTCTAGGTCTGAAAATAACTCGTGGCCACATTGTCTGTCCTTACAACAAACTTAGACCCAAGGAGATAATGACCCCACGTCCATAGGCAATGGACCACTGCAGTCATCTCCTTCTCTTGAACGATTTACTGTCGCTCAATATCGTTTAACTTTTGGGACTCATGTGCCATTGGATGTCCTTCTTACATAAGAACACCACCAATAGTAAAATCTGATGCATCAATCTCTAACTTAAAAGGCTTGGTGTGATTGGGCAACACCAGCACCGGCTCCTCGGTCATGACTTGCTTCAACCGATCAAATGCCCTCTAGCATCGATTCGTTCATTCCCACAGTTTCTCCTACTTCAGCATGTCTATGAGTGGCACGGTGATGTTTGAGTAGTTTCAAACAAAATGCTGGTAGTAGTTGGTGAGGCCAAGGAATGATCTCAACTCCGTCACTTTCGTCAATGGCTCCCATTCAACAATGACTCGGATCTTTGCTGTCTCCATATGTACTTGTCCTCCCCCGACAATGTGCCCCAAAAATGGCACTTCCTTTTAGGTAAAGGTACATTTCTCGTGCTTGACATATATGTCATTCTTGCGCAAGACTTGGAAAACCTATCTAAGGTGCTCGATGTGCTCCTCGAGTGTCCAACTGTACACCACAATATCATCAAGGTAAACCACTACAAACTGATCTAGGAACGGGTGTAATACCTTGTTTATAAGAGTGCAGAATGTGGTCGGAGAATTGATTAAGCTGAATGGCATGATGAGGAACTCGTATGAACCATAACGAGTCACACAGGCTGTCTTTGGCTTCTCCCCTTTGGTAATCTGAACTTGATAGCAACCTGAACGGAGATCAAGCTTAGTGAACCACTATTCACCTCCAAGTTGATCAAAGAGATCCGTAATGAGTAGGATCAAGTACTTATTCTTAATGGTTAATTTGTTCAATGCCTGGAAATCTATGGACATCCGGAGTGACCCATCATGCTTCTTTTGGAATAGGATAGGCGCACTGAATAGAGCCTTAGATGGCCAAATGTACTTCACATCGAGCAGTTCCTTCAGTTGTTTCCTTAATTCTTCCAATTCAAGGGGTGTCATGCAATATGGCACTATGGTGGGCGCCTCATTAGAACGTGGGTCTGCTATAGTACTTGGAATGAATCAGCTCTGATATCAACCGTTACGGGCTTATGGATTTATTGCATCCTACATGTGCAGCCTTGAGAATACTTCCTAAGCAACCTTCTCACACTTAACTCACAAGAACCTTTTTGGATATTAACTTTAGAAGTATATTCAACTTGAAAATTAAGTGTGTACAAATGAGGGGCAAGAGGTCCCTTTTTATACAAATATTGGACAAACTATAACCGTTAGATCCCTCCTTGATCTAATGGTGAATATTACATCCCTTCAACTTCTTATGTACATACATTTACCAGCATTTATTACATGGCTAGTTCCAATGTATTTCCCTTCCCTAAGGGGTGTCTACATTCAACGTATTGTCCTTCTTTAGGAGGTGTCTAGATTCAACGTATTGTCCATCCCTAAGTACAAAGGACTGTGACACTTGCATTGGTTTTGTAGCCTTTTTTTTTTCCCTCTCCTTTCTGTTATTTGTCCATTTTTTTTTTAGTTGGTTCCCCACCTCCTTGAAAGAAGAATGATGCAACCTCATTAGTTCTTTTAGATTCTCAAATCTTGGAAAGTTTGATCTTAACTCTTAATTGCTTTGATGGTGAGGATTGTATTTTGCTTTTTCTCATGTTTAATATTTGGTGGGCCTTCTTTGCAAAGATTGTTATGATCTTGACCATTGGCCTTTGAGATAGGAGGACTATTAAAGGAGTAGCCTCTTTGTCCTACTAGACTCCTTTGGGCTTTCCTATCACTATCATAGACTCTCCTTTATGGGCTCTTGGAGCTAAGCTAAAGATGTTGGACCTTCTTTGGCCCTCTTGTTGTTGGCTAGTCTTCTTATCTTTGGTTAAGACTATGGGTTGAGCTTATTGGAACTACTAGACACAAAAAAAAAAAAAAAGTGAACCCTTAAAGGCTTTGTAGGAACATGTAATGACATATGAGCCTAATAAGAATAAGTATTACACCTAATCTTACCCCTTATGGGCTAAGAAAGGGAGGGCTCCACTTTAAGTCCAATGATGCATTGGGTTTTAGGTTTGGCTTGATAAAGCACCCCCTTTAAGCCTTAGTAAAGATCCAAGGATTTGGAAGATAGTTTCATTTTGGGCTTTCTAAGAGCCCATTGTGCCATTAGTTCTCCCCTTTCTAGCCTTATAATGGATGACACTTTATATTACTTAATATTTATTGCTTGATATTTGGGCTTTAGAAATAGACCTTTGGGCTTGTAATCTTAGGCCCCAATTTGTAGGACTTTTAGCTAATAAAATTAATTTCAAAAAGTTTTAAATGGGCTTATTGAAGTTATTCGTGCTAAAAGTAATGTACAACAATGAGTAAGGTTTAGAGGAACATCAAGCTTTAATAAACTTCATACTAGGTCAAACATAGCATATTTAAGGAGTTTGGGCTGAATTCTAGACTTGGTAACATGTCTTGTTTCTTTAGGGAGTTATGTGTTTTATTTAGTTTTTTTGTAATTATAATGGGCTAAATAATGCCTTAATTTAAGCTCCATCTACCTAATCTTTTATTTAATAGTTTGTTAGGCAAGTTTGTTATTTTGTTTTAAATTTACTATTATATTTTGAACTTACAATTTTGTTTTAAACTCTATATATAGGTATACAACTCTTTTTTATGGAGATTGATTAATTGATTTTCTTCAAAAAGAAATTTGAGACTTTTCTCTTTGGATTCCTTGTTGTACTTATGGGTCTCATTGTGCTTTTTAGGATTAGCATCAAATCTGGAAACTTGATTTAATGCAATGTAGAAAATGTGCCATAAAGCCTTAGAGACATAAAAAAGAAAGTTTAGAAAAATATCCATTTCAAATAATGTCTTGGCTTAAAAATAGGTAGTTGTTAAGTTTTGTGTCATAAATTGTTTTTGCCTTTTCTAAAAATATGATAAAAACCCTATGGTTTTCCTTGGTTGCGTTTGGTAATCTAGTCATTATCCATATTTCTTTTATAATGTTCAATTGAATTATAATGAACAACAAAGAATTAATCAACACAAGTGAATTATTAAGGCAATTAGTGAATGACAACTGCAATTTATAAACAACCAACAATAAATAAAAGAACACTAGAAATTGATTTTGAAATTAAAAGTTGAAAGAGCAAACCCTTTTCAAACAACATAAGTGAAAAAAAATACAACAAAACACCATGTCAAAGATTAGAAAAGAATCACCAAAATAAAAGGCCTACAATCAAGTGGTCAATCATGATTCAAGAAGTTTTGCTCTCTCATGTTTTATTAAAAGTGAAGATTTTAATTATATCCACAAGTTAAAGAAAATTAAATGAAAAATTTGGATTATCTTAAGAGATCAATAAATTGAATTGTTAATGGTAAGTTCCTAATTAATACCAATATAATTTAAACTCAAACAATTAACATAAAATACAAGTTGCTTGATTTGCATCATACATATCACCTCACTCACTATGCTGAATGAAATCTAGAATCCATATGTCACTCACTACATAGCAGCATAACCACTAATAGTAAATGCCCTAAGATGGGTTAAGGTAGCTGCTACTTGGAAGTAGGCCTTGATCTTCCTCTACGGATTTGGAATCTGTCTCTTCTCATCAAAAGCATCTCCATTCACATTTTACTAGCTTTGTAACTTGGCAACTACACTTCATTCTTTCCCTTAAAAGGCCTTAATCTCAACTTTGCAAACAGGCCTGCCATTCTCCCTACCTAAAAGAATAAACAAAAGCTCCTCATTCACAATGTATCCAAACTCCTAAATCAATCAAATATTTCATCATTAAAAATGAACCAAATATTCCCTCCAAAGAAAATTATGAAACAAGAATAAAAAGAAAAAGTAGATGAAAAAAAAGGCATGCATTTATGCCTTCAAATCATAAACAATATACATTTTTCGTTAAAGAGGGTGGTGGGTGTTAAATAAAGTCACCAACATTAATTGTCATTTAGCCATTAAACATCAAAATAATGCCCATCCTCAAAGCTCCTAAAAGCTTCTTAGAAGTTATTGGCATTGAACTCCTCAAAGCTTTCAACATAATCTCTTCCTTATAATAGGAAGGCCTTACCCAATGTAGCCTTCCAAAGTCATAACTCTAATTTATTTCACTCAGCAGACAACATAATCATAAGGAAGTGTAAAGTGTCCTAAGCACCAATATAAGTGTGTCTTGATTGGGATACTCTAGGAACTGTAAAGAGTTGTTTAGCTTCCACCTTAACTGTAGTTACAAATGAACTTGTAACTAGACTTTTAGTATTTAATCTTTCTATAATTTATTTTGTTTAATTAGTTTGTCCATTTTCTTTGTTACAAAATCAAAATTCAACTATTTCCCCTAATTATGTTAATGTCTTTAATTTTTAGTTAATTAGTGGTGAATTGATTACACTCCTTGTGACCTTGTTCGCACTATCTATTATTGAAGAATCAAAGTAAGATATTAAATTTTTGGTTGTTTAACAATAACTACTGACCAATTTCAAAAAAAAAAATGGTTGGAATTGAGGAAACTAAAATGGGTTTTGCTTATAAATATAAAACCATTAGCTTAATCACCTTCACTTGCCAACAACACTTCATAAGAAAGTGAGCTAATGCATAAGAGTTCACAGATAGAAATCTTTTAATTTTTGTCAGGTGTGTATGTCATGGAGAGAGAGGAAGAGAGATGAGTATGCTTGTTGTTATTTTATTTGACATTGCTAAATTTTTAAGTTTGGTGCATAGGTGTATATGTTGGTTGAAATTTGAACATAATGAGCTTGTGAATTATAATGGTGTTCTGAGGCATAACTAATGTATACTATTCCTTTAAATTGACTTTGTTTTGCTCAATGGTGTACAAAAACTAAGTGTGGAAGAATTAAAGTATACATTCAAGCCTATAATTGTTATGATAGGCCTAAATTGGTTATTTAATTATTCAAAAATATTTAAAAATCTGTTATAAAATTAGTTATGGGCTAGACAAAGTCTTAATTTTTAGTTCATAACTTAGACTTTAGACCTTTTTTTCAAGAAAGACATAATGCATTGAAAAGCTAAAGAGAAGTACTATGACTTTTATAAAGAAGTCAAACCTTAATTATAATTGTATATTGTCCATAATTAACTTCAAAGCCAATACAAAAATTCTACAAAATTCAAAAAACCCTAATTCTTTAGGGTTTGCTAGTAGCTACTATGTACATTTTTAAGATATAAATAATCTTCTTTTGAGAGCAAAATGAGGAGAGAACTATAAAATAAAACAATCATTTTAATAGGAATTTGTTTTTTTAGCTTACATAGATAAGCTCTTTAACAATTTTAGGAGATTTTAAAACTTTTGATATTTCAATGACATAGATTGTTCTAGTATGTTATTCTTTTTTCTTATGGAATTGTTTGAGTTATTCTAATTTAATGGTTAAATGATTGTTCAATTAATCTAGTTTGGCCTTGATCAAACAAATATCAATTGTTAAAATAAGAAATTGTGATCCATTTTTACCCTCTTCCTAATCACTAAGTAGTAAATAACAATAAGAGATTATGGACAAGTTTTCATCTTATTATTATAAATGGCTCAATACAAGTTAAATGATCCAAGTTTATGTAATTGTTACTTGTATTAACCTATTTTCCTAGTTCCAAAGGCTACTAGTATTTTACACGATAGAGCTTATTATAAGGGTATTATAGTTAGAGTTTAAATAAAAACTTATTTTTCTTAGTGAATATCTAAGGAAAAATTCATGGAACAAAACCTGTTGTTATTTAAGATTGATCGAAATCATTGAATATCAATTTTATGAATGAACTTGGAACTAGACTTTCAGTATTTGATCTTTCTTTAATTGGTTTTTTTAGTTTATTTATTACAAAATCAAAATTCAACTATTCCTCCCCAATTATGTTAATATTTTTAATTTTTAATTAATTAGTAGTGAATTGATTGCATTGCTTATGGAATCAGCCCTTACTTAAACCATATACTATTGAATAATTAAGAATAAGGTATTAAATTTTTGGCGTCTTAACAATAGCTTCCAAAATTTGGCCCCATTGTTAAGGAATGTTTTTTATCAATTATTTTTCATTTTTTGAACCTTTTAGCTATACTTAGTTGATTATAGCATTATCTCCCATTTTATTTGTTAAGTTTTGTATTTTTTTTAGGTATTTTTGGTGTTTCAATTGTGGTGGTACTATTTATTAAGAAATTGTTAGCTTAATTAGGTGATAAGACTTTACTCTTTCAAGGCAAATGACATTTTGAGTAGAACCTATAGCTATGCCACTGGCCCTACCTTTTTATGCCTTAAAAATATTATTTGATAAGGTTTTAACAATTTTTTTGTGTTCTTGGTCAGAATATTTTTAGTTATCTTTGCATTCTTCTTTTTATTTTATGTTTATTTATGACTTATGACTCAATCATCTTCCACTAGTGAACTAAATGTTGATCCAAAAATTAAGAGAACTTTGCATAAGTTGAGAAGATAGGCTCGGTAGAATCAAGAGCAATCTATGGTTACTTCACTTAGCATTAACATAGCCCTCAATGTCATATTTAGTAGTTCAACTAATGATTCAAAGCTTAAAGACATGGCTATGAATAACTAGACTTTGAAAGAGTTTGCTCCTCCTAATTTTAATTTACTACCTTTATGTATAAAATATCCTAAATTACCTATAGCTTTTGAACTTAAATTAGAATTGATACATTTGTTACCACTTTCCATAGTCATACAGGTGAGGATCCTAATAAGCATTTGAAGGAATTCCATATTGTCTATTCAAGCATAAAGCCATGGAATAAGATGAAGAATCAATTCTTGAAAAAGCATTTTTCAACTTATAGGGTTGTGACTATAAGGAGGAAATTTGTGGTATTCATCAATATAATGGAAAGACCCTTCATGAGTATTGAGGGAGATTCAAGAAGTTGCGTGCAAACTGTCCACACTACTAGATAAGTGACTAGTTATTGATTCAATATTTTTATGAAGGCTTACTCCCTATAGACAGGAACATGATAGATGCAACAAGAGGAGAAGCTTTGATGGGCAAGATGTCTAATGTTGCAAGGAATTTGATCTCTAATATGAAAACAAAATTCCCATTAGTTTAAGGCGAGACAAGATACCCCAATTAGAAAAGTGAATGAGGTAAATACATTTATTTTTCAAGAACAAATTTTTTATCTTGCCTCTATTGTTCAACAGATGGTTGTAGGAAACATCCAACAAGTTAAGGCATGTGGCATATGTTCAACAATGGAACATGCAACGAATTTGTACTCAATTCTTCATAAAAAGCAAGTGACTATTATAGGAGGATTCCCAAGGCAGCAGAGAAAGTATGATCCCTATTCTAATACATACAATCTAGGATGGAGGGATCACCCCAATTTGAGTTATAAGAGAAATAGGCAACCAATTCAGAATGCATATCAAAATAAACATATAAGATTTCAATAAAATCAATAGCCATATCAACCTAAACATGTAACTCAATCTAGTTTAGGTATATTATTATAAGATATGTTCAAAGATTTCTTAACTCACACTCAACAGTTCCAATAGGAGATAAAGTTGAGCATACAAATTTTGGAGAATCAAGTGAGTCAACAAACTATCATAATGGGTAGATTAGAGCCTTAGTTTTAGGAAAATTACTTTCTCAAACCCCAGTAAATCCAAAAGAGAATGTGATTTTTATATCATTGAGAACTAGAAAAGAGCTAGAAGAACCTCGTAAGAAAACTTTTGTTATAACTATGGAGGAGGAAATTAAGAAGGAAGTTGAGATTTCTCCATTTAAGGTAATTCCTAACCCTTCCATTCAAATCAAAGCTGACCTCCTTCCTTTTCCAATTAGGTGTGCACAAAATCTAAGATGGAGTAGGAGAGAGAAATCCTTAAGACCTTTTACAAGATAAAAGTATTACTATATTTAATCAAGTAAGTACCAAGGTATGTGAAATTTGTTAAGGAATTATACACTAATAAGTGAAAACTATAAGATGATGAGAAGACCAAAGTGGGAGAGAATATATCCACAATTCTCCAATGGAAGCTTCCCCTTAAGTGTAATAATAAGTATGTTCACTATCATATGTACAATAGGTTGTATTAGATTTGAAAAAACTATGTTAAATTTAGTAACTTCTATCAAAATGATACCACAATCCATTTATACTTCTTTAAATCAAGGAGCTCTAAAAAATATTAGTGTCATTATGCAATTGGATAATCATATAGTTCAGGATATGTTAATGTAAGTGAACAACCTAATGTTTCCAACTGACTTCTACATAATTGATATGGATGGCATGTTTTTCCTAACCTTGTACCTATTTTATTAGGGAGGTTGTTCTTGAGGACAACTAGGACAAGGATTGATGTGCATAAGGGTACCTTGACAATGAAATTTGATAATGAATAGGCTTACTTCAATTTGTTTAGTTTTATGCTAAAGATGTGTGAGTCTTAAGTTTAGATTTGGTGTTGGGATAAGGTGGTAAATAGGTTATGGCCAGATGTTGATGCCGAAGCTTCAAGGATCTAGGGAATAATGAAACTGAAAGTTGAATGAATTGAAGAATCAACCTCAAGCCCAATCAATCTCGTGGAGAAAGTGATTTGCAAGGGAGAGAAAAGAATCAAGAGGATTAGGAGAGAGAAAAGTGGTTGCACAGAAAAGGAACGAAGAGTGTATTGATTGATTGAAGAATTGCATAGTAGATCACACACATTGCATATGCCCTTTTTTTTGCTTATATACTAATTAAGATCAATTACAATATGTATTCTAGAAGCTCAATAAGGCTAAAATTTATAAAAATAAAAAAATAAAAAACATAACAAGGAAGAATTTAAATGATTCCTGCTATTGAAACCCAATTTTTCCTCCTCCTGCACTTTGTTAGAATAACCACTATAACATTTAACTACCAAAAGCTCCACAATGACTTTTATTTTTCTTCATATCAAAACCTTTGCTCTTAAGCACCCTTGTCCTAAAAGGTACAGATAGGGCACTTCTTCTTAAGATCATAGGGGTATTCCCAAGTAGGAGTGACACCCATAGACTATTGGACTAAAACCTAAATGACTACTTTATTGGTGTATTTAACAATCTGGCTATCCAAGATAGTTAGAGGAATGACTTGGGTCAAGAGGTCTGACATTTTAGGGGACAACTTAAGGGTGAAGTCTTGAGTGGGACTAAGCTTCACCTTAAGCTAGGATATGTAGAATACGAAATAGATTTTAGCTTAAGGAGATAATGTTAGATGATTGGCCACCTTACCTATCTTAGCAAGAACTTGGTACGAGCCAAAAAACCTAGTAACCAATTTCTAGTTGGGACGTTGCATCAGAAAGTACTGTTGATATGGCTGCAATTTAAGGAAGACATAGTCCCCTACTTGAAACTCTCTTTACGAGTGATTTCTGTCACATTACTACTTTATGCGGTTTGGTGCTTTGGTGAAGTAGTATTGTAATAGACGGATGGCGGCTTCCTTGAGATAGAGCTGCTGATTTACTAAAGGAATAGTCGAGTCACCTGGCATGCATGGGAGGTGGATTAAAGCAAAGTAGCCCTATAAGGGTTAAAATGGTGTCATATGAATGCTGGAATGGAAGTGAGTCATGTAACACCATTCCACGAGTGATAGCCAAGAACTCCAGTGATGATGGTAAGCACTGGTAGCACACCTCAAGTACGTCCCAAGACAGTGATTGATAACTTTTGTCTAATTGTCAATTTGAGGGTGATAAGTGATGTAGAAATTAGCTCAAACACCCTAAAAGCAGAAGATTCCTTGCTAAAATTGGCTTTAAAAAGACCAAATCCTTATCGCCAATGATCTGTTCTGGTAAGCTATGTAGTTTGATAACATTGTCGGTGAAGGCTTTGGCGATGGTGTTGGCAATGAATGGATGGGTTTGGATGATGAAGTGAGCATATCTATTGAATTTATCGACAACCTCTATAACGGTATCGTTTCCTATACTTCACAGTAACTGATCAACGAAGTCCACGGTGAGACCCTGCCACAAACCACCTAGAATCAGAGGTGGTTGTAACAACCTGGGAAAAGCAGAGGGATCGAATTTACAACATTGACACATGTCACATTCTCATACGTCGTCCTCTATGTCCTTATTGAATGCATCATACTCGTATGGGAAGTGTCCATTGCAATGGTAAATTCTTTCCAGAAATTAGGCATGGCAAGAATAAGGGCGGTGACCCAAGTCATCTCAAACTGTGAGAATGCATCATCGGCATCAAGTGACTAAGTGCAGGAAGAATCCTTTTTAAGGAGTTGATTCAAGGGATGGGTGATTCTTGCATAACCACAAACAAATCGATTGTAATTGTTGGTGAGGCCAAGGAACCTGAGTCGTTGTCGAAGATTAGTAAGGGGCCAATTCAAAACTGCTTTAACCTTTTTCAAATCTGTCACCACTCCGACAACTAAAATGACATGGCCTAGATATTTGACCTTTGTTTGGGCCAAAAAACACTAGCTCTATTTTGCGTAGAGCTTGTTTTGCCAAAGTATTTGTAGGATTTGGCGCAGATGAAGAAGATGGTCATCCTAAGTTTTTCTGTAGACCAGGATGTCGTTCAAGAAAACCAGTATGAAACTCCGAAGAAACGGCCCAGAGATGTCATTCATCAGGCCCTAAAAGGTCAATGGAGCATTTGTTAATGCGAATGAAAGAACCAGAAATTCATAGTGGCCATTGTGGGTTTTAAATGTCTTATTATGCACGTCAATTAGGTGCATCCAAATTTGGTGGTAACTCAATTAAAGATCAATTTTGGAAAATAGAATTGCTCCTCCCAATTCGTTGAGCAGTTGATCAATGAGTCGAATGGGGAATTTATCTTTGACAGTGGTATTGTTCAGTTCCTTGTAATCTATGCACAATCACCAACAATTATCCTTCCTTTTTCACCAGAATGATGAAAGTAGCAAACAGACTAGTGCTGCTCTGTATCAACATCCTTAATCTCCTTCACTATGGCTTCGATGACATTCTTTTGGAGAGCTAGGTATTGGTAAGGCCATGCATTTATGGGCTAGACTCCTTTCTTGAGAATGGTCCTAGGATCATGTACACATTGGGGAGTAAGGGTAGTGAGCTTGGAAAAGACATTCGAGAATTCTTCCAGAAAGGCTTTTAAGGTTGTTTCATTGGGTCATGTTTCATTAGGTTTCACCCCCTAGGACCCTACTCTTCAATAGTGTTGCCCAAATGCATAAGGGCCATGTTTGGATCGTAAAGGAATGAAATTCCTGAATAGATTGTATGAGAGAGAAGAAAAAGAGAAAGAGAGAGAAAGCAATCAAAAGAAGAAAATAATGTTTGGAGAAAAGGAGAGAAAAATAGAGAGAAAGAGATAAAGCAATTGAACGAAAGAAATAAGGTTTTTTAATTAATTCATTATCTACCCATCTCCTATATAATAATATCTATATATATAGACTTTTTGTGGACTTTCATTACATATTATTCAACTCATTATTTTATACTATTGGACTACTCTTATCATTAGTAATAGACTTAGAGTATGGATCTTAATACTCTTCTTGGCCCAAAATCGTCCTTGTTCTTAAGGACTTTAAGATCCCTAAATGGTGGCTAAGTGACTGTGGGGTGTCACCTTCAACCTCCTCACCTTCCAAAAGCATTGATAGCCATGTGTATACTAGTCCTCGCATCGATAGCACATTCTGACTCTTTTCAATTCATCCCACAACAAATAGTCTGAGGTTCCTTTGAATAGGTCCTAAATTCCCCTTGTGGCTGCATTTGTTTGTGGCTCGACTACTTTATTTGGCATACTCTGTTTTCCCCTTTTTTCAGTAACACTCATGGCTACAAATTCAAAGGCCTCCTCAAGTGCGGCTGGCTGGAGCATCCTCACCACTGGTAGAATCCCATTATTAAGCCCATTGAGAAAGCTCAAAATGAAAATGGTTCAGTAAGTGAGGGATTTCCAACTCGCAATAAGTAGGTTCTTCAATTCAACCCATGACAAACAATCTGAGGTTCCTTTAGATAGGTCCTAAATTCCCTTAGTGGTTGCATTTGTTTGTAGCTCAACCACTTTGTTTAAAGTACTCTGTTTTCCTTGTATTTTAGCAACACTCATGGCTACTTCCCGTAGGGTTACAAACTTGAAGGCCTCCTCGGGTGTGGTTGGCTGGAGCATCCTCACCAATGCTCGAATCCTATTATCAAGCCCACTGAGGAAGGTCGAAATGAAAAATGGTTTAGTAAGTGAGGGATGTCCAACTAGCAATAAGTAATGGAGCTCCTTAAAACACTTTTGGTATGCTCTCACTCTTGTTATTTGCCATAACTTATAAAACTCCTTAGTGGCATTTGACTGTGATGGATCCATATGCATGGCCACGATTTTTAACCTTTCCTCTGTCATGTCAAAGTACTGAAAATAATGATTGCACTTTCTCAACCATGCATGTGGATTCTTACCATCGAAGTGTGGTAACTTTAGTTTCAGTGACTTAGGTGGTGGTCTCAAATTCCTAGCACATGACGATCCCTTAGCAAAACTTCCTTTGCTTAAGTCTAAAGGCTAAATTCTAAGAGACGGAAGGATACCTTGCTTTATAAAGTTATCAGGCATTCCCACCACCCCTTCTTTGTTCGTGTACTGAATAGGTGCTTGTGTGGTGAGAGTCTCTACCATTTGCTGCATTACAGTTTTAGCTTCCACCCAGACACTCTCGACAAGTTGCATCTCTAGTACTTGTACTTAGTCAAGTAAAGACTCCAATGGTTAAAACTTCTCAACTAGTAACTATATCAACTACTTATATCATTGGAGTTGCTCATCCACCACTTTGAGTCTCGTGTTCTCTGCCATATTCAGATTATGCTTCCTACCCAAAGTCGGAGCAACACCTAAGGTCGGTGCTTTGATACTAATTTGTTATGATCGTAAAGGAATGGAATCCATGAATTAATTGTGTGAGAGAGAAGAAACAGAGAAAGTAATCGAGAGAAGAGAATAGAGTTTAGAGAAAACCTTTGAAGGATAAAGAGAAAGCAATAAAGCAATTGAATGGAGGAAATAGAGTTTTTGAATTAATTCATTGTCTACTTGCCTCCTATGTAATAGTACCTATATATATATATAGACTTTTAGCAGACTCTCATTACATCTTCACCACTAGCTGAATCCCAGTGTCAAGCTCACTAAGAAAGCTCAAAATGAAAAATGGTTCAGTAACTATGGGATTTCTAACTAGCAATAAGTAATGGAGCTCCTCAAAACGCTCCTAGTATACTCTCACTCCTATTATCTCCCGTAACTTATAAAACTCCTTAATAGTGTTTGATTGTGATGGATCCATGTGCATGGCCACAGTTTCTTTCTTTTCCTCTATCACGCTGTTGTATTGAAAATAACGATTACACTTCCTCAACTATGTGTGTGTATTCTCACCATCAAAGTTTGACAGCTTCAGTTTCAGTAGCTTGAGTGGCTATCACATCTCAATTCTCAAGGATCCTTCAAAAGAAGGGTAGATTGATACTTAGGAAAAGGACTATCTTCATTGTAATGCTTTAAATGATGCCTATTAACCTTAAAAGTCCCCTCAGTTTCATCAAAAAACTTTAATAACTCTATAGGGAAATACCTTGGTCACCACAAAGGGACCACTCCATCTTGATCTTAATTTACTAGGCAAGAGTTGCAATTTAGAATTAAAGAGAACAACTTTGTCACCATCTTAAAATTTCCTCTTTTTAATATCTATGTCAAGCCATACCTTAGTTCCTTTCTTTTTAAATTCTAGCACTCTCATAAGTTTCGTTCCATAATTCTTCTAATTCATTCAATTAAAATCTTCATTGCTGGATTGTAGATTGTAAATCAAAGTTAAGAAACTTTATAGTCCAGTATGACTTATGTTCCAACTCAACAAGAAGATGACAAACATTACCAAAGACCAATCAATAAGGAGACATATCAATAAGAGTTTTGTAAGTCTTCTTATAAGCCCAAAGTGTATCATCCAACTTAAGTGACCAATCATTCCTAGATAAGCTAATAGTCTTTTCCAAAATTCTCTTCAATTTCCTATTAGATACTTTAACTTGTCTACTTGCTTAAGGACGATAAGGACTAGTAATATTATGGATAACACCAAATTTTATCAAAATATTCTCAAATTGCTTGTTATAAAAGTTTTTTCCTCAATCACTAATGATATACCTAGGTGTGCCAAATCTAGTAAAAATATTTTTCTTTAAAAACTAGATAACCATCTTAGAGTCATTAGTAAGACACATAATATCCTCGACTCACTTGCTCATATAATCCACAACAATAACAATATACTCATTATGAAACAATGTAGGAAAAGGGCCCTTGAAATTTATGCCCCAAACGTCAAATATATCACACTCAAGAATAATGCTTAGAGGTATTTTATTCCTTTTAGAAATATTACTAGACATTTAAGATTGATTATATTCAATCACATAAGCATAGACATCCTTAAATAAAGTAGGCCAATCAAATTCACATTGTAAAACCTTAGTTGTTGTTTTAGAAGCGCTAAAGTGATCATTACTTCCTTGTCATGGGAAAATCAAGAATGACACCCAACTTCTTCTTTTAGTAGATGTCATCTAGTCATTCCATCTCTATATATCTTGTAAAGAAATGGCTCCTCTCACAAATAATGCCTTACATAAACAAAAAAAAAAAAAAAACTTCTTTCTTTGTTGTAAAGAAAGGTTAGGAGGCAAAACATCACTTATAAGATAATTAACAAAGTCTACATACCATGACAAAGAAATAACATACAAAAAAGCTAAAACAATTACTTATCCAAAAATCATCATGTAGAGTTTGGTCATTCATAATGGGAGCAATCACTAATTTCTTTTTCAACAAATTAAAAGCACACATACAATCATTGTTAAACACAAAAGTTACATCTTTAACCAAAAGATTAGTTAAAAAACTATCTATTTTAGAAAAATCTTTATCAATCTCTTATAAAATCCTATATGAACAAGAAAATCTCTAACATCCTTAATTGATTTGGGAGGCAAAAGTTTTTCAATTAATTTTATTTTTTCTTTATCTACTTTAACTCCCTTATTAGACACTTTATGGCATAGAACTACTACCTTTGCTAACCATAAAATGGCATTATACCCAATTCAGTACAAGTCTAGTCTTTTCATATCACCTAAGCATCATAGGAAAATTATGAAAGCTTGCATTGAATGAAGATCTAAATATAGAAAAATCATCCATTAATATTTCCATGAAATTATGAACAAGATTAGAAAACAAGGACATCATGCATCTTTGAAAAATAGTTGAAGCATTATATAACCCAAATGGTATCCTTCTAAATTCAAAAGTTCCATGTGGACAAGTAAATGTTGCTTTCTTTGGATCCTTGTGTGTAATAGGTATTTGGTGATATGTTGAATAACCATCTAGAAAAGGAAAAAGGAAGAGGTTTTTTCTAATTGCTTCATTAAGCTTTCTATAGTCTTTCCACATTCATCTTCTTATTGTCCTTTTAAGAATCAATTCATCATGCTCATTCTTTACTAATGTTGTCCCACCTTTCTTAGGTATTATTTGAATAGGACTAATCTAAGTACTATTAGAGGTAAGAAAATAATACTAGCTTTTAACCACTCGATTACCTCCTTTTTCACTACCTCTTGCATATTAAGATTGAGCCACCTTTGTAGTTGAACCTTAGATTTGAATCCATCATCCATCAAAATTTTGTGCATGCATACTAAAGGACTGATTCCTCTAATATTTGTTGTGCTCCACTTAATAGCTCTTTTATTCTCTTAAAGAACCCTTAAGAGCTTCCCCTCCTCAATACCTGCTAAGGAAGAAGATATATTAATAGGTAGGGTAGATGAATTTTCTCAATAAGCATCCTTTAAATGAGAAGGAGGTGATTTTAATTTAAGAATAGGAAGCTCTTCAATGAATGACTTGACTTCAAAGAAGATGAAAGACCTAAAGTTAGAAAATTTTCTCCTCTAAAAAGTGGTCCATTGTAGTTTTCTTCTATGTATGTCATGACCTTCATGCTTTCCTTACTTAAAAATTCATTTTGCCCATATAAGGCATTAGTAATATAATTTTCAATAGAATCATCTAACATAAAAATATTAAAATGTCTATCTATTATATCCTAATGTTTAGGTGATCATGGTACATAGGTCAACATCAATTTTGATCAATGAATATAAATCGATTAATTAGAGAATTAATAATATATTAAATAAGTCTAATTTATCTAATTCCTTAGAACTATAAATCATATTTATTGCCAACATATTTAGATCTTAATGGGTCATATATAAGGACATTTAAGAAAATATCAACTGAAGATCAAGTTTTACTTGATTGAAAAAATTAAGAAACTTTGGGATCAAATATATGATATTTGAAATTACATGGACTAAAGTGCAATTTATTGAAAATTGACGCTTCTTCCTTTAACAAAATTTAAGACTTAGAATCCCTATAAATGCCACACTTTATGGCTTGCCACCATATGCCTAGCACATTAAAAATACTAGCCTTTTTTCTCTTTACCTAAAAGGGTTTTAGGTTATAAAGGTTGTTTCTTTCTTGTATATTTGCTTCTTGTTATCTAAGTAGATTATTGTTAAAAGTTGAAATCTTGGATAGTGGTGTTTTGCGATAATCCATTGATAGGTTTAAAAGAGAAGAAGAATTAAAAAATGATTCCATCTTTTATACAAAATTATAATTATATTTAATAAACAATCGATTAGTTCTTAAAAATTAAAATTTTAAATTTTTATTTTTATTGTATATTTATTTAAAAAATATCTTTGCATTCTTAATAGTGGTCTCAAAGTTTAGGTTCACTTATTAAATATAATTCAATTGTATATGATTTTTTGATATTATTATCTATTTGATTGATTTATATGTTAATTTAGTATTATTATAATTATATGATTTTAGTTAAACATAAAATGATAATAAAGGAGATATAAGGCATTGTTATGTATGCTATATATTTTAAATGGAAAAATTATTAAGTTGCAAGGGCATATGCACATGCCCCCAAAAACTTCTACCACTTAGCATTTTTGCTTTTTTTATTTTTTAAAGAAAAAAGGGAAATTTGTAAAAGAATAATGGGCAATATAAAAAAGTATTGTATTTATTTTATTTTATTTTTTATTCATGGTTGAGCCAACTAAAGATTATGATAAAATTTTATATTATTAAGGTTTAAAAACGCTTAATATAAAGAAACATTAATTAGACTAAAGAATAAATAATGTCAAATGAATAATTATAATAAAATGAAATATAATTTTTACAAACTAGTACATAATTACTATATTATTGAAATTTAAGAATAATAATTATTATGTAAACTCAAAAAACTGTATGTTTATTTTTAAAACTATATATATACTAATATCAAGACATTTACAACTACTTGATTTGTTAAAAATCTTTGTGGTAATTTAAAGGTTTGAGAATTACATATTATGTGGTGTTGAATTTAACTTATAAGGTATTGTATTATTCTTTCTTCAATGTATTATCTTTGTCAAAAGTTATTTAATTTTCTAAAAGTGTATTTTCTGTAAAGTGTCATATAATTTTATTAAAATATCGTATCAATTTGTTTTTGATATTTTCATTAAAACTTATAATTTGTGGACTCTATGTTATGAAGATTTTATTACTGTAATACTTATATGAATAAAAGGACAAAAGGTAAGAAAGATATTAAAACAACATGACATCTTATATTATTATATATCATGTTATATAAAATACGACATATGATGTAAATGTATATTTATATTTGTATAATATACACATAACATATACAATAAACATGTAATTTAATAAGATTATTTAATTAAAACTTTATGGTATACAATAAAATATATTTAAAATATAATTAATCATTTAAAGGTCTAAAATCTCCATCTAAATATTTTGAATCTATGAGATATTCATTCTTCAACAAAAAACATGCCCTTTTGGCACATAAGTTCATTGCCCAATTGCAGTTATTGGGTAACATTTTGAATTCACCAATGGATCCCTAAGCATGTTTTTTATCGTCAAGTTCTTTGCTTTATAATTATGTATTTGAAATTTGTTTCAATCAAATTCTTAGAAGCATTGTTCTTAGTTTGTATTTATGAACAATTTTGAAAATAATGACTTATCATCTTTAAAAAAAATAAAATTATGAAACAAAAATAGCATGTCAAAGACTATATCGAGTAATGCTCATTTACAATTTGGATGTGATCTTGAAAATTTTCATTATAATTAAGTATGTTTTTTAAAAAAATATTTTTCATTTTATATAATTAAACTATCATATAATATGATCAAATTGTGATATTTTTTTCTAGGTAATAATTTTTTGAGATTTAAATTTATAATTTTTAAATTTATACAGCGAAAAAATATTTCTAAACTGAGAATGAATGACACTGAATTGTACACATTATGTGCATTGCTTAGGGAATATGAATTACAAGTGTGAAACTTCAATCTGCAGAGATACTAAACATGGACAACGGATCACACACTCTTGGAAGAATATTTGGAGTCTATATACAGTAGGAAGTCATGTCTATTTTACGTACTCTACCGCAATAGAAGATTGTTGATTAAGACTATGTAATGCAAAAACACTAGGTTTGAAGGATTTTGACACTGCAAAAATAAGCATAAGGTGTAGATAAGTGTTTATCTGACGATTTAAAGAAGCATGGTGTTGAATATGCATTATGGGGATACTTAACATATAAGGCTATTGTTTATATATATGTGTGTGTGCGTGCGTGCGTGTGTGTGTGTGTGCATGTGTGTGTGTGTGTGTGTGTGTGTGTGTGTGTGTGTGTGCGCGTAGATAGATAGATATAAACAGAAATGCATTCATTAATATTGTAGATGAACCATTGCAATCAACCTTTGTGTCAAGAAATGGAAGCAAGAGTCAACTTCCACCATCCAAAACACAGAACAAAATTGATACTTAAAGAATCTAACAAAACCATTATGGGAAAAACAACTACTCTATTGAAACTGATGTTTATGTTGTCAAGCATATAATTAAATCCAATGGTCCGCTTGCTGTAGAGTCTTGACTAATAACTTAGTTGCTGCAACAAAAACTAAGACATGTAACTTGCAAAAACTTAAACCTCTGTAAACTAGAACAATAGACTAATGTCAAATTGTTGTGCTGGCATTAGAGGAAACTGTCTATTATCAGCCAATGATCAACTATAAAATCTCAAACCAAATCCCTTAGCTGCCCCTAGGAAATGGACAAACCCAAGCCCTTGAATCGCATAAATAACTAGCAACCACCCTAAGTATTGGCCAGCTGCATGATCTTCTCGCACTAGCCCAATACCATCCCTATACTACAAACTAGTACCATCACCATGCAACAAGTAAGCCAAACCAACATTAAAATTTGTTCAAATCTCCCAATCAGTGGTCCTCTCTAAGAAAGACCAAGGACCCACATTCCCATTTCAAGTTGACTTATCTCTATATACAATAGTTTAAAGAATCTCATTAATCCCCCTACCATTTTTTGAAAGACAAACGATTAAGGAGACCACCATAATGGCATTAATACAAGTAGCTTATGTGACCTAAGCCATTAATCGCAAACAAATGCCTACCACAACATTCTAGTTGAAAAACCACCCTCAATCTTTCATCACAAACCATAAGAAACTTAAAAAAGAACTAAGTCTTTTTCCAATTTTTACTCTTATTTTTGCTCTATTTGACAACATGCTACCTATAGATTTGTTCTATCCACTATAGTCATTCTTCAAACGATGCCACTTGTGTACATCAGAGGAATTCATTTTTATTTTTATTTTTATGTTTTTGGTAGTCCAACAGAAGCAATTCCTATACCTACTTAGTGTACATCATAAAGTCCTTAAGTTTTGTGCTATAACATTTGTCCAACATTATGTTACTCTTCTAAGTTGTATTCATTACAAATTATTACACCTATTAAAAATATTAAATTACTTTTATGTTGTATAAGTAATCTGTAGTGAAAGTGATGAGAACTATGGAGATAATGGTTGGAAGGCTTCAATGGATGCAAGGGGTACATTGCATATTTCAGAAGGCTCAATATCACGAGCTAGAGTTTCAATTAATGCAAGAGGTCCATTGCACATTCTAGAAGGCCTACTAACATGAGTTAGAGTTAGAAAGATGAAAAAAGCTATGTAAAAATAATTTGAGTGCATAAATACCAGATTTAATGATATGAGAGAGTGGATGGAGGAGTAACCGAATATTAATAACAAAGTTACAAAGAGGCATGGGGAATATGAGGCTCCTAAAGCAAGCAAGCAGTTGAGATGTGCCTATGACCATAAAGATGGTGATTTTGTACCATCATCAAAGGGAGAAAGTGATGGAGAGGAGTATCCAATTAATGGAGTAGCTCTCATCACAAGACAAGCATTAAATGTGCAGGTGAAGGAAGAAAATGAGGTGCAACGAGATAACATCTTTTAGATGAGGTGTCTCATCAAAGATAAGGTATGTAGTATGATTTTTTATGGTGGGAGTTGCACTAATATTACTAGCACAACTATGGTTGAGAAGCTGAATTTACCTATTATGAAGCATCCTAGACCATATAAGCTTCAATGGTTGAATGAGAGTGATGAAGTCAAGGTAAATAAGCAAGTGCTCATGTTATTTTCTATTGGAAGGTACCATGATGAAGCTTTATGTGATGTTGTACCTATGCAAGTGGGCATATCCTATTAGGAAGGTCATGGCAGTTTGACAGGTAAGTTATGCATCATGGATTCAAGAATTGATATTCCTTTGTAATGAATGAAAAACTCGTCACTCTTGTGCCATTATCACCTCAACAAGCTTATAAGGATCAACTAAGGATTAAAAATGAGAGTGAATAGAAAAGAGAGATTGAAAAAAGAGAAAAGAGAGTAGAAAATGTGAGAACACAAGATAAAGAGAAGAAAATAGAAAGTTTTTATGCAAAAGAAAATGATGTCAAAAGAGCAATTTTTGCCAAACAATCCATGATCATACTTTTGTATAAAGAGGCTTATTTTAACACTAACAAACTTGAACCATCGTTACCTAGTGTTGTTGTCCTATTGTAAGAATTTGAAGATCTATTCTGTGATGATGTCCCAAGTGGATTGCTAACTAAGAGAGGAATTGAGAATCAAATTGTTTTCATCCTTGGTGCATCCATTCCAAACCAGCTAGCATATAAGAGTAATTCTAATGAGACAAAGGACCTTCAAAGGCAGGTTGAGGAGCTTATTTCAAAAGGGTATGTAAAGGAAAACATGAGTCCTTGTGCAACTTCTGTTCTACTTGTACAAGGACAATTGAACAAAAGACATGCCAAATGGATCAAATTCATTCAGACCTTTCCCTACATCATCAAGTATAAACAAGGTAATGATTTGAGGATGAATCCTTTTGAGGAAAGAGAGAATGATGAGAACCATAGAGATGATGGGTGGAAGGCTTCATGGATGCAAGGGGTACATTGCACATTCCAAAAGGCTCAATATCACGAGCTAGAGTTTCAATGGATGCAAGAGGCCCATTGCACATTCTAGAAGGCCCAATAACATGAGCTAGAGCCAGAAAGATGAAAAAAACACCAAATGGGCTAAGTAAGGACATTCAACCCAACCAAACTTCAAATGGTGTGAATTGAAGCTTGAAAGAGAGTCCAGACCTTATTAATATCATTGGAGTACTTAAAGAGTTAGGATTAAGTAATAGTAGTCACTCCAAATCAGGAGTTTATTTTCTATGTAAGAATTTGTCCCTAGATAGGAATTCCTTCAAAATAAGGAATTGTCCCAAGTAGAAATTTGTGCCTCTTTAGAATTGACTTATCACTCCTAATTCCTTTCTTTTATGGAGTGTGACATCCATATACTTCTTGAATACCCTAAGTTCATGCTCCTTTGAATGCTAGGTCTAAGGTTTGTGTTATTAAACTTTGATTTATCTTTCCTAATTGTTCTTTACTTCCTTGTGTGTGTTGGGTCCCTAAACCATGTCTTTTTGGGGTTTTCTGCATCAGAAAGGAGCAATAATATCACTTGTTTAAAAAATACTTCACTCATTTTCTATCAGACTCTATGGAGTTTGTCGACTCAAAATTGAGATTAGAATTGAATGAGGAATTTATTAGAATAGTTAAAGTAGCATTGTTATGTACTAATCTATCACCTACACTTAAGCCAATAATGTTTGTAGTATTAAGCATGCTTAAAGGTCAAGCTACTGTTTATGAGTTGCTCATGGCCCCACCATTTATGAGATGAAATGAGGTTTATTTCCTTAAGAAATTAATTTGATAAAATTTTGAATTTAATAGGAAGTGAAAGTTAGTCTCTAGTTAGTATTATGTAAACAATATTGATTGGTTTGTCACACATGTGGACGAGATCTTTATCCAGTTAATCATTTCTCAAAGTAATGAAATATTTTATTGCTACCAACTTTTATCATGCATAAGGTTTATAGGATATTGCTTATAACCTTTTTTTTTTCAAGAATTTTAACTAAATTTAATAAATATAGTGTATAATGGGGAAGATCATTTACTAGTACTCTATTCCTTTTTGTTTTATTTTAGAATGGTGTGCTTAAATTGGTTTTTATATATTTTTTGTTATATATCTACATACATAAATATATACTTTTCATTATATAAATAAATACATATACATAGATATATATACCCATTCCTATCTTACACTAATCTAAAAGAAGACAATAAGGAACACAATACTTATAGAAATAAAGTTTTCATTGAATGTTGAATATCATTACAAGTTTATGTTACAAAAGAAAAAAGGCAGATATTATAAAGGAAAGAAAGAAGCAAATTAGACTCTGCCCTTCTTAACTTATAAGAAGTCTTATTTATACATAGAAAAAGGTGATAACCATAATAAGAGAAATCTATTTTTCAAAGTGGAATTCTTTATTGTTTTCTATTATCCTTTACTTTTACTAAAGTAGTTTTATTGAAGTTGACCCATAACATCTTGTTCACTGAAAATTGCTTATCCTTTTCCTTTTATAACTCATATGGGTCTTGAAAATCTTGTATAATATCATCATTAAGGTGCTTTTAACTAATCTTAGTTTGGTTATCTTAGGTGTCTTTATCTAGTTAAAGCAAAGCAGCCATCATTTCTAATAACCTTTCTTTTAATATAAATTTCATTAAAATCTTCAATATCTCTTTGAAATTAGTAGAGTAGACTTTGGTAGTGGAGCCTTAGGATCATTTATATAAATGACTCCTTTTCTCGTGTAGACTTCATCATAATAAAAAAGTCAAATTTTTCCCACCATCAAATATTAATTATTTTGCTAACTATTGAACAAGTCTAATGTCAACATCTAAGATATTAACTTGTTTAATGATAATGGTATAGTCTCATTTAATAATCTATAGAACATGATACTAGGTTACAAACATTAACAAAGGGCCTTTAACCTCTTTGTTTGCTTCACAAAATTGTTCATACATAGTTCTTACTTTATAGGAAGAGTTAAATAATGTAAACCTTACTTAAAAAAACCAACTTTTAAACCAATTTGGAAATATTTTTATGTCATTTGGAATATGTATTTGAATGAACAAATTGAATTTCCTTTACCTATTTTCATATAATAAGACTTTTTCCTATACTTCAATATAATCAAAATAATTGTAAGTTTTAACCTTCCACTATTCTTTTATACATCTATAACGATATAAAGATCCATTATAATTTGATTGTTTTAATCCATTTTTATTAATGTTTCATGTCAATTGAAATATAATAAAATTTAAAAAAGTTCTTACTTACCATGCATCATAATATTAAAATTAAGTGTAATATGATAAATGAAAATTTTATTTACTTGTGACATAAATGTTTAAGTCATATATTCAAATAAATATTGATGAGATTGATCAATAATGAGATTTTTTGAATGTACATTTTGCTTATCTTAGAATATTTATAGATTGCATTAAGTGTAAAACAAATGAAATAGAGCATTAAAAAAGCCATAAGAAGTACCTACCTTTTTGAAATTATACATACCAATATTTATAAACCTTTTGACACTCCAATGCTTAATAAAAAATTGTATTTCATCACCTTTATAGATAATATTTCACATTATAGTTATGTCTATTTACTTCATAAAAATATCAATGATTGGATATCGCTGGGGTATATACAAAGGAGATTATAAATAATTAGACAAAAGGAGAAAATTATAATATCTTATAATAATAGTGAAATACCTAGTTTCTTGAAATTATATACACTATTATTTATGAACCTTTTGACACTACAGTCCTTAATAAAAAATTGTATTTCATTATCTTTATAGATAATTTTTTATATTATAGTTATATATATTTGCTTTATGAAAATATCAATCATTAGATACTCTTTAGGTATATATAAAGGAAATTATAAGTAATTAGATAGAAAGTGAAAATTGTAAGATCTTATATTGATGGTAAATATTATAGAAAATATAATAATTTAGAGCAATGTCCAAATTTATTTGTGAAACTCCTTAAAAGTTATAATATATATGTATGATAAACCATGTCAAACACACTTTAACAAAAAGTGTGATAGAAAAGTATAATTATACTTTAACAAATATAGTCAGGAGTATAATAAGTAAATCCTCTTAACTTAAGTTTTTGTGGATGTATGCCATCCAAACCATAAACTATTTGTGAAAGAAAATTCCTAATATGGAAATTCAAAGTACTCTTATTGAGCTGCAAATGTGAAAAAAGCCTAATTTAAGGCACTTAAATATTTGGAGTTATTTAGCAAAAGCAAGAATCCTCCTATAAAGAATTAAACTCTCAAAAAGTTAATAGTTACTTTATTAGTTATCTAGAGAAATCTAAAGTGTATAACTATAATTCAAAAATTTTAAAAACTGAAAATGTAATTCATTGAAAATAGTGAAATTAGTGGGAGTAATGAATGTCAAAATATGGATATAAAAGAAATTAGAGTTAATATTTCTTTATCCATAATAGTTTTTTATTCATTATATCACCAAATGTTGTTTTAGATATTAAAGAATATTTGGATAAAGAAATACTTTTTGAAATAACTAATTCACAACTAACTAATATAAATAAACTACAAGAGATAATATTAAAAAATATCTCTGAGTGAAAAGAGATCAAGTATTCCAAATGATTATGTAATTTATATATAAGAGTAAAAAATGATGTGAAATATAAGGAAATGGAATCAATTTTATAGGTTTCTATATTAGTAGTTTAATATAGATACATGCCTCATTAAATCGAATATGAATTTTATAGTTAAAATGTTAGGTAAGTGTAAAAATAATTTTATAATGAACCATTAGAAAGTATTGAGGTACTTAAAGGAGTAAAGAATTACATGCTCATATACAAAACAATTCAACTATTTACAAGTGATTATATATTTAAATTTAAACTTTATAAACACATTAGTAGTAAAAAATTCACTTTTACTTATTTATTTATTTATTTTTATTAAGAGAATGAGTAATTTTGTGAAATGATGGAAAACTATTTATTATTATTTTATCTATTATAAAAGCAAAATTTATGATATGATTTAAAGTTATAATTTATACATTATAATTATGATATTTTTTTTAGGGCTTAATGTTGTCGATATTATTATTAAATTGCTAAAACTTTATCAAATAATTTCATAATAGTATTTTTCTCTAAAAATGACAAATACTTAAAGAGTACCAAATTTAATAAAAATTAAAGTATTTAGCTATTAAGGAGAAGATTAAAAAATGAAGAGTATTTATAAAATACTAATTGATTTCACGATAGTAAATTAATATAAAAGTTTATAACTAATATTATGTAGATAATATATTCTCAAAATAAATTTTGATTGTACTAATGATAATTAATGATATATAATATAATAATACTCAAAACTCATTGATGAATTTTTAATATATATTATGTATTTCATGTTATCTTATAATTGTGTACACATTATTATTTTAAAATAAATAAAAAAGTCTTTATAAAATATGATTATAGACCATTATTAAATTATGTCTTATGAGCTTTTTATAATATATTACAAGTGTTGTAGTGTACAAAATGGAGTATTTTAGTCAAATACAATATAACCACCATAGTTACTATTAATGGTTTATCACATTATGATATTATGAAGAAATTACAAGATCATTATTTGCACATAATGATTAATATAATAAACTTTAATTAGATCAAGTAGGAAAATATTATAACATTTTTAATTAATAATATTAAAATATTTTTGAATAATATTCTTATTAAGAATTTATTCATAATATAGCCTAATGAGTAAGAAATAATTTTATGTATTATTTTACTATTAAAAAAATAATTTTGAATGTAATTTAAGTATTATTAAATATGTCTAATTTAAATTATAAAATTATATATATATATATATATATATAACTATAACTAGTAAATTATTTTCTTAATATGCAAAAAACTTTTATTTAAAGTGTATAATTACAATAAAACTTGTGAGAGAGAAATTAATTATTAAGTTAAAATGAACTCTCCAATCATATCAATGGTCAGAATTATTGCAAAAATCAAGTATATATCATTTATAATATTATTTATGTAAAATTATTTAATTTTAAAATTTGAAATATTAATATTTATGATGACAATTTGTTTTTTTTAAGAAATCTAAGAGTTTACTTTGTTGTACTACTAACTTAATGACTAGTATTATAAATTGCACATTATCCTGTCAAATTTTTACACTTTGCAAAATAGTATGCCAAGATCTATAAATTGTATCTTAAACTTTCAAAATTATATACTAAGAGTGTGATAGCCTTAAAACTTCCTATAAATTTTGGAAATCATACTAGAGAAGTATCACGTGGTAGTGAGATAGACAAAAAAATTTCACACTAAATTGAACCACTATAATTAAAAAAGGATCCAATTGATGTTTTACCTATCGCAACTCTTTCTTTTTTATGTGAAAGGATATTACAGTCGACTTTCATTTGATAAACGACATCCTCGTCACTACAAGATACAAAATCATAGGATCACATCACTAGGTGGCAAGATTGTAGAATAGCCCTTAGTAGCCCCCACAAGCTAAACAAGTGAAAGAAGTGGCTCTCACCCTGTTGGCACCTAACTTCTCCATTTCTGACTAGTGTAAGGTTCTAATACCAAGTTAAGCCCTCACATGAGCTTATGCATCATCACATTGTATGTAGTGAGACAGAAAAGAGATTTCCGCATAAACTTGGGCCACTATAGCATAAAAAAGAACTAATTAGTACTTTATTTATATTATTATTTAACTTATACATCATTCTCCCTTCTATTTCTTTCTGATATAGGAGGGGTATTACAATCATTGATCTCAAACAATGACAGTACTATGCAAGATGCACCTAACATTTCAAACATCGGATGGAATATGAAGTTCTAATATTGGCATACAGTTTAGGAGATGTATCGTATAAAATTTTGAAATGAGCATCCAATAATTGGACAATAGCATAACATCTTGGTTGGTTCCCAAGCTAGTTGTCTTTCCTTATTTGCCTTTTCTTTAATAAAAAGAATAAGAGAGATGGGCATTAAATTGTACATTTGAGTAAAATGTTATGTCAAGTGATGAACCCCACTCAATTATTGAACTCAAGCAACACCTTTGACTGTGCATGACACGCTCCCAAGACCACTCAAGCACTATGTTGTGGTCAATTACATCCCCACAATTGAATGTTCATTAACTGACGACAACATAAATGCCTTAGTGGTTTTAGTGGTGTATATTGCAGAGTCTAGTATATTGCTTGAGATGAATAATTAAGTGGTGTTTACCAACCAACCAAATATTTTACTCCAACACTCCCTTTGGAATTTATTTGTCACGTGCCTCTTATATAAGAAGTGAACTCTAAGAAAAGACAACTTATCGACCAACCAAACATATTACATTGTTGTCCAGTTATTGCTTGAGATTATTTAAAAATTATAAGACACATTTCTAAAATTGTATGCTTACATTAAAACTTAGTATTCCACCAAATAACACGAAAAGCTTCGAATATTAATTTTGAAGGGTCCAATTGACTACAACGTAATGCTTTAGCGGTTTTGAACACCTACCCCTACACTTAGAGTTGTTAGGACATTCACCATAAAATAATTTTTTAATGGGTCTGATAGAAAATTTTTTATTCTAATTTAACAACCCAGAAAATGTTTCATTCCAATTTAGCAAGCTGAATAATAAGTACACTGTAGCAACATAGAAAATGACACATGCAACCTCCAGATATTTTTTTGCAGGTTAAATTGCACCATAATATAATGCGTTATTGTTTTAGAGTTTACCCTTGACATAGTCCTCATAGTTCCATGAGAATATTAATGGGAGAAGGGGTAATGAAACATAAATAGCTCATAAAATTTCTCATACTTCCTTGAACTCGTGGGGAGATAATTAAATAATAAAAATAATAATGTAAAAAAATCATGTAAGATAACATATCAATTTTACGTGAAAAATTCTTCCAAATCACAAAGGAAAAAAAATTAGGAGATATTTTGAGTTAGAGGTCAATTTTACTATAATTAAGTGAGTATAATAGAGGTACTTAATTTTAATTATATCAAACAAATTGAACAAAATTCAATTTGAACTAAAAGAGAGACTAATGAGTTAAGTAAAACAAACCAATCATGTGCTATCAACTGTAACTCAACAAGTAGACCTTAAGGCAATAATCCAACCAATCAAAATGAACTCCCAGATGTCCCCTATCAGTTATCCAAATTTCAGCCCAATCAGACAACGAATCAATATTCATCCACACGGTTTACCAACTCTGCTATAGATAAGAGAGTAGAAAATTACTAGAATTAAGAGGCCTCGACTGTAATGGAAAACCTATCCTTACAATTCACAAAATCCTCATCTAACCATCCATAAAGAAAATTTATGTGTCCTCCAACTACTAACAAAAAATCAGCTTAATCGGACTACAAACAATCCTTTGATTACACAATTGATCAAAACTGCATGCAGAAAATTTCCCAGAATATAGACCTAAGAAAATTGAAGAGAAACAACACTTACTATGCTTGAAACACACTCTCCACCATTCAAAATTAAGAACCAAACATCTTATATCAACTATCCAAATTTTAATTTGATCAAATATTGATATCCTTTCCAAATATAAAATAAAAAAATGTTATTTTTCCCTCCCTTTTGTTTGGCGGTCTCCTTCTTTTCTTCTCTCTTCTGGCAGCCTTTTTTTTTTTTTTCTCACAATTGGTTAACTAGGTTTTCTAGTACAAGAGCTATTTATACCCATTTTAATTATTTTCAGTTGTGGCCCTAAAAAATACTAAATAAAAGATTTTGAGCTATATATTCACATAGGAAGGGACCAATAAGTCCAACAATTCTTCCCCTTCGATTATGTGGAGATATTGGTCATCCTAGCCAATGTACAATACAGCTCAAATTTCTATATTGACAATATCTTTGTCATCATAACAACATTATTATTTATATAAATTTTTTCAAGTGTCAGTTATTTAGAATAAAAAATATCTCGTATCTAATGATATTGCACATCAATATGTTTTAATTTAGTATGAAAAGTTGGATTCTTACCAAGATGAATGAACTATGGCTATCTTAGTACAACACATGATTTGATTGTTCAAAACCAAATTCCTTCATAAACCTTTCATCCAAAGTAACTCTTTAGACACTTTAGTTATTATAATAAACTTTGTCTCTGTAGTAGACAATACAACGCATTTTTGTAATCGAGATTGCCAACTCACTGCTCCCCTTGCAAAAGTCATCACATAACTTAAAGTAGATTTTCTAGAGTCAATGTTACCTGTCATATTTGAATCCGTAAATCCAATAAGAATAAACTTATCACTCTTAAAACAAAGTCTTAATCGGTGGAGCCTTGGAGATATACTTGATGGCTATAGATTTGATCTTGGTGTAGGGGTTATACTTGATGGCTCTAGATTTGATCTTGGTTCCTATAAAGGTGTAGACCATTTACGTTTGCTTTGCAGCAAATTTATTTGCTTAAGTAGTAATAGTAATGAATTGACTAAAGTTGACATTAAAAGGGGTCTCACCGACAATAAGTACACCAAGCCATAAGTGGTGGTGTTATAGAGGATAAAGGCCTATAGGTTGTTTCTAATAATGATTATGTCTACCTTGCACTCTTAGATTTCAGATTGATCTTTCTTTTAACCACTTACATAAACCATTTGCCCAACAGTTGGTTAGGGTCTCTCCATGGAGGCTTGACAATTAAAGGAGGAGGAGGAGGATTTAATGGTATATATGCTCGATGATGACTCTTGACTTTGGAGTAGAGGTCACTAGTGGCACTATGAGAAAGGGAGGATTAGTTATGATGTTACATATCATTATGGAAATCAAAATCAATTTCTTCATGCTAAACTTTTCTTTCTCTGAAGACAATGCACATTTAGGTGCCATAGATGATGGGATTGCAAAATTGATCTTTTAGAGGTCAATTTAACTCAGATTTAAATATTTAGGGTTTGGGTTTTGAAAAGGAAAGTGGATTTGAAAAGAGTGATCATTGGAACCAAAAGGGGAAACTATAGGGGCAATTTTAAACATGATATCAATTGACAAATGTAAGTTATGGGTCAACCAATTGCATCGATCAAACTATACTTCTAGTCTAGTCGACTGATCCAACTTAGATAGAAAAACTAATTTTCACAGCTTAAACATAACATGTTAAACAACCATGCAACACATATAATCTTGCCATAAAATATATAAAAACATATCAAATCAAAAAAGTAATATAATCGAGAGATTAGTCTAACTTAATCATACCCAATTTCTCTCTAATGGTCATAAACCTATCCTTACTCTAAGGTTTGGTAAAGATATCAGCTAATTAATCCTCAGTATTCACAAACTCTAAGGACACATCTCCCTTGAACACATGATCTCTAATAAAATGGTGCCTTATGTCAATATGTTTGGTACGGGTATGGTCTATGTAGTTCTTTTTCATATTAATTGCACTTATGTTGTTAAACTTGATAAGTATATGAGAGTAATGCAATTTAAAGTCCTTTAAGATTTGTTTCATCCTAAGTAATTAATCACAACATACTCCTACTATTATGTACTTTTCTTTAGCTATAGAAAAAGCTATTGAACTTTGCTTTTTACTGCACTAAGAGATTAAGGTTTGGTCAAAGAACTAATATACACTAAAGGTACTTTTTCTCTTAATTTTATCTCTTGCAAAGTTTAAGTCTAAGTAACCAACTAAGTCAAAGGTTAATCCCTTAGGATACCAAAGTCCTAAACTTGTGGTTCCTTTCATATACCTAAGCACTCTTTCATAAGGGAAACTAGGTGTGACTCTCTTGTACTATATTGAAATCTTGTATATAAGCAAACAACGAATATCAAGTCTAATCTACTAGCAGTAAGACGAAGAAGACTAATAATCATACCTCTATACTACTTTTCATCCACAACCTTACCATTTATATCATTGTCTAATTATGTTGAGGTAGCCATCGATGTGCCACAAGGTTTAGAGTCATCCATGCCAAACTTATTTAATAGCTCTTTTGCATACTTGGCTTGATTTATGAGGATTCTATCCTTTGTTTGCTTAATTTGAAGTCCAAGGAAGAAGTTTAATTCTCCCATTAAACTCACTTCAAATTCTATTTCTATGTCATTAGAGAATTCCTTTGGATTTTTTAAAAAGAGTAATGTCAACTTTACCTTTAGTGTAGCTTTTGTCAACCGAAAAAAAAAAACTTAACCTTTTATACCAAGTTTTAAGTGTTTGCTTTAACCTATACAAAGCTTTTGTAAACTTGTAAACATAGGTAAGGAATTGTTTATTCTCAAGACCCACTTAGTTCTTATGATAGGATGATCACTAGTTCTTGGTACCAAAGTCTACACCTTGTTTTTCTTAAATTGGTTGAGCTCATCCTCTATAGCATGCACCATGACTAGTCAACCAATGCATCATCTACATAAGCTAGTTCTATTTATGAAACAAGTGCTATAACACTAGTATTCCTAAATGTAAATTGAGTTCTCAAATGATCAAAAGAGTTACCAATAATTTAATCTTAAAATGCCTTTCTAACATGTTTTTATTCTCTTGGAGCTTATTAAACAACATTGGCAAGATTGCCATCCTTGAAAAATTGGACTCATTCACTTCAAGTTGTTCATTATGCTTCATTTAAACATCACTGAAATGTTGTCAACTCCTTAATGATTCATTTGCTTTCTCCAAGCTTTTGATTGTACTTGTAAAGTCATCTAACTCTTCCTTTTTAGGAGAGAAAGAGTTAGTTTCATCAAATGTAATATGCATGAACTCCTTTACAATAAGAGATTTTGATGCAGAAAACCCCAAGAAGAAAGGAATTGGGAGTGATAAGTTAGATTAAATACCACAAGAAGAAATACCTCTTGATAAGTTCTTTAGTTCTCAAAAGAATCTCAAAAGAATTATGGGAGAAAACCCTTACTTTCTATTTTACTCAAAACTGTTTGATGATCCAAAGTATATAATGAGGTGTCTATTTATAGGTTAAGATAGCAATCCTAAAGAGATACAAATTCCTACTTAGGAAAAATTCTTATTTAGGAAGAATTCCTATATAGGGACAAATTCTTACAAAGACAATAAACTCCTAATTAAGAGTGAATGTTATTACTTAGTCCTGACTCATTACGTACTCCAATCATATTAATAAGGTCTAGACTCTTTTTCAAACTTGAATTTGCACCATTTGAAGCTTGGTTGGCCTAAATTTTCTTAATTAGCCCGTTTAGTACTTTTTTCATCTTTTTGACTCTAGCTTATGTTATTAGGCCTCATAGAATGTGCACTAGACCTCTTGCATCATTTGAAGCCTTCCAACCATCACCTTTAAGGTTCTCATCATTCCCCCTCTCCTCAAAAAGATTCGTTCTCAAATCATCACCTACATCAAAAGGGAAAAGATAAAAAATATTAAATGTTACACTCACATTATACTCACCAAGAAGGTCCAACTTATAAGTATTGTCATTAATTTATGCTACAACTTGAATTAAACCATCTCTTCTAGGTTATAGCTTTGAACACTTCTAGGCTAGGAATTATTCCTTATGCATATGCACCCAAACCCAATCACTAGGTTCAAAAACCAATTTCTTTTGCCCTTTGTTGACATGGGATGTATATTGTTCAATTCTTTTTTCAATATGTTGTCGCACCTTCTCATGTAATTTTCTTACCATGTCAGCCTTGCATTCACCATCTAAGCTAACATACTCATTAACAAGTATAAGTACTAAATCCAAAGGTGTCAACATATTAAAACCATATATAATTTCAAATAGAGAGTAACTAGTAGCAGAATGAACACTCCTATTATATGCAAACTTGATATGCGGTAAACAATCTTCCCATGTTTTCAAATTCATTTGAATAATATCACACAAAAGAGTAGAAAGAGTTTGATTAACCACCTCAGTTTTCCCATCAGTTTATGGATAACAAATAGTTGAAAATAATAGCTTAGTACCTAATTTACCCTATAAAGTCTTCTAAAAGTAGCTTAAGAACTTTTTATCCTGATGCCATGCAAATGTACTACTTCTTTAAAGAATAAGTCAGTCATATTGCTTGCATCATCAATTTTATAGTATAGAATAAATTGTGCCACTTTTGAAAATCTATCAATAAGAAGAAATACAGAATCCCTACCGTTTTTTGATTGCAACAACCTTAGTGTAAAGTCCATAGATAAATTAGCCCTAGGATAGCTAGGTACAGGTGAAAGGATATACATGTCATAGGGTAAAACTTTAGATTTAGCTTGTTTACATGTTATGCATTTCTCACATAACCTCTCAACATCTCGTTTCATGTGTGGCCAAAAGAAATGTTTAGTTAGGAAATATAAGGTTTTCCTAACTTTAAAATGACTTATTAGACCATCCTCATAAGCTTTTCTCATAAGTAACTCCCTCAAAGAACTCATAGGCATGCATAAATGATTTTCCCTAAATAAGAAACCCTCATACTTATAAAACTTCTTAAAGGCTAACTTCTCACATGCTTCAAACACATTAGCAAAATTAGGATCATTCACTTATAAATCTTTAATATATTCAAATCTTAATAATTTTGCAGTAAGCATAGAGATTAGAGCATACCTACAAGATAATGCATCAACTACCACATTTTCCTTACCTTATTTATATTTAATGATGTAAAGAAAGGTTTCAATGAATTCAATCCACTTAGCATGTTTTTTGTTCAACTTTCCTTGTTCTTTTAAGTGTTTCAAGGGTTCATGGTTAGTATGGATGACAAACTCCTTAGGCCAAAGTTAATGTTGTCATGTCTCTAAAGCCTGTACTAATGCATATATCTCTTTATCATAAGTAGGATAATTAAGGTTTGCTCTACTTATCTTTTCACTAAAGTAGGCAATTAAGTGCCTTGCATACATCAAAATAGCTCCAGTGCCAATGCCTAAAGTATCACACTCAATCTCAAAAATTTTTGCAAAGTTAGGTAAAGCTAATAAGGGTGCAAAACTTAATTTTTCCTTGATGCAATTAAAAGCCTTGTCTTGATCACTACCCCACCTAAAACTTATGTTCTTTTTAATAAGCTCTGTGAGTGGTGCAACAATGGTGCTAAAGTCCCTAACAAAGCATCTATAGAAACTAGCTTGACCATAAAAGCTACACATATCACTAATTGACTTAGGTGTAGTCTAATCACGAATAGTTTTAACTTTTTCCTCATCAACCTCAATATCTTTGCCCTTCCATGTGCTATCCACAAAATCCTCATCAACCTATCCTTACAATCTTTAACTTTTTAATTAAGAGCCCTTCCATGTGCTAAAGTCCATAAAACCTATCCTTCCATGTGCTATCACTTTTTTGCCCTTCCATGTGATTGTCAAGCAATCAACAAAATCACTGTAAAGTATCGTCACCCCATACCTAGATTAGATGACATGTTGGATGAATTACATGGTTCCTGTGTCTTTTCTAAGATTGATTTGAAAAGTGGATATCATCAGATTAGGATGAGAGAGGGAGATGAGTGGAAAACAGCTTTCAAAACTAAGTACAGTTTGTATGAATGGCTTGTTATGCCATTTGGTCTCATTATTACACCAAGCACTTTTATGCGACTAATGAATCATGTTTTGTGTCCATTCATTAGTAAATTTGTGGTTGTGTATTTTGATGATATTTTGGTCTATAGTAAAACCCTAGAAGAGCATCTTGATCATTTACCTTCTATAGTAAGTGTTTTACGTTCTAAAAAATTGTATGCTAACTTAAAGAAATATTCCTTTTGTTCTAATCAGATCACATTTCTTGGCTATGTTATGAGTTCTAAAGGTGTTGAGGTTGATGAGGAAAAAGTTAAGGTAATTCGTAATTGGCCTACACCTAAGTCAATTAGTGATGTGCGTAGCTTTCATGGTCTAGCTAGTTTCTATAGACGCTTTGTTAGGGACTTTAGCACCATTGCTGCACCACTCACTGAGCTTATCAAAAAGAACACGAGTTTTAGGTGAGGTAGTGACCAAGACAAGGCTTTTAATTACATCAAGGAAAAATTAAGTTCTGCACCCCTACTTGCTTTACCTAACTTTGAAAAAGCTTTCGAGATTGAGTGTGATGCTTCAGGTATTGGCATCGGAGCTGTTTTGATGTAGGAAAGGCGCCCAATTGCTTACTTCAGTGAAAAGCTAAGTGGAGCAAGCCTTAATTATCCTACTTATGATAAAGAGATGTACGCATTGGTACGGGCTTTGGAGACATGGCAACATTATCTTTGGCCCAAGGAGTTTGTCATCCATACTGACCATGAATCGTTGAAGCACTTAAAGAGACAAGGTAAGTTGAACAAAAGACATGCCAAGTGGATTGAATTCATTGAGACCTTTCCCTACAACATCAAATATAAACAAGGTAAGGACAATGTGGTAGCTGATGCATTATCCCGCAGGTATGCCCTTATCTCTACACTTACTGCAAACTTATTAGGATTTGAACATATTAAAGGTTTATATATGAATGATCCAGACTTTGCTAACATGTATGGAGCATGTGAGAAGTCAGCCTTTGAGAAGTTTTATAGGCATAAGGGTTTCTTATTTAGGGAAAATCGTTTATGCATGCCTATGAGTTTTTTAAGGGAGTTGGTTGTAAGAGAAGCTCATGAGGGTGGTCTAATGGGTCATTTCAGAGTTAGGAAAACCCTAGATGTCCTAAATGAACACTTCTTTTGGCCACGCATGAAACGAGATGGTGAGAGGATATGCGAGAAATGCATAACATGCAAACAGGCTAAATCTAGAGTTTTACCCCATGGCTTGTATACCCCTTTACCCATACCTAGCCATCCCTGGGTTGATTTATCCATGGACTTTGTACTAGGATTGCCACGAACAAAACGGGGTAGGGATTCTGTATTTGTTGTTGTTGATAGATTTTCAAAGATGGCACACTTCATCCCATGCCATAAAATTGATGATGCAAACAATGTGGCTGACTTGTTCTTTAGAGAAGTAGTGCGTTTGCATGGCATGCCACGGAGCATTGTTTCAAACCGAGATACAAAGTTCTTAAGCTACTTCTAGAAGACTTTGTGGGGTAAGTTAGGTACTAAGTTATTGTTTTCAACTACTTGTCATCCACAAACTGATGGGCAGACTGAGGTGGTTAATCGAACTCTTTCTACTCTTTTGCGTACTATTATTCGAACGAATTTGAAAACATGGGAAGATTGTTTACCACATGTCGAGTTTGCATATAATAGGAGTGTTCATTCTACTACTAGCTACTCTCTATTTGAAATTGTATATGGTTTTAATCCATTGACTCCTCTAGATTTGGTACCTATACCTGTCAATGAGTATGCCAACGTTGATGGTGAACGCAAAGCTGACATGATAAAAAAATTGCATGAGAAGGTGCGACAACATATTGAAAAACGAACTGAGCAATACGCATCCCATGTCAATAAGGGACAAAAGAAGGTGGTGTTCGAACTAGGTGATTGGGTTTAGGTGCATATGTGCAAGGAACGATTCCCAGCTTAAAGGTGTTCAAAGCTACAACCTAGAGGAGATGGTCCCTTCCAAGTTCTAGCACGAATAAATGACAATGCTTATAAGTTAGACCTTCCTAGTGAGTATAATGTGAGTGCAACATTTAACGTTTCTGACCTTTCCCCTTTTGATGTAGGTGATGATTCGAGAGCGAATCCTTTTAAGAAGGGGGGGAATGATGAGAACCATGGAGATAATGGGTGGAAGGCTTCAAAGGATGCAAAAACTCCATCACACAATCAAGAAGGCCCAATAACACAAGCTAGAGCTTCAATTGATACAAGAGGTCCATTGCACATTCCAGAAGACCCAATAACACGAGCTAGAGATTCAATGGATGCAAGAGGTCCATTGCACATTCCAAAAGGCCCAATAACACGAGCTAGGGCCAGAAAGATTAGAGAAGTACTAAATGGACTGATTTTGGACATTCAGGCCAACCAGGCTTCAAATGGTGCGAATTCAAGTTTTAAAGAGAGCATAGGCCTAATTAATATAATTTGCTACTTAATAGGTCAAACTAAGTGATAGCATTCACTCCTAAATAGGAGTTCATTGTATGTGCTGGAATTAGTCCAAAATTCCTCCAAAATAGGGATTTCTCCTAAATAGGAATTTTGCCTCTTTAGGATTGCTATCTAAGCCTATAAATAGGCACCCCTTGTAAGCTTTGGAAATCAGACAACTTTGAGTGAAATAAACAGTAAGGGTGTTTCTCCCTCGGTTCTTTTAAGAACTGAAGAACTTATCAAGAGGTAATTCTTCTTGTAGCGTTCAAATCAACTTATCACTCCTAATTCCTTCCTTTTCTGGAGTGTGGCGTCCATATTCATCTTGAATACCCTAGGTTCGTGTTCCTTCGAATATTGGGTCTAGGGTTTGTGTTATTAAACTCTGATTTAGCTTTCCTGGTTGTTTTTTGATTTATTGTGTGCGTTGGGTCCCTAAGCCACGACTTTTTGGGGTTTTCCGCATCACCTTGGAAGACAAAACTGGTCAAGGCCAACACAATTGAATAAACAGCAACCCTACAATAACCAGCCAAAAGGAAGAGAAAAGCAAACCAAAAACGCCTCCTGCAAGCAAACCAGAAACACACAACCAACAAG
This sequence comes from Bruguiera hainesii, assembly GCA_023213295.1. Taxonomy (NCBI): domain Eukaryota; kingdom Viridiplantae; phylum Streptophyta; class Magnoliopsida; order Malpighiales; family Rhizophoraceae; genus Bruguiera; species Bruguiera hainesii. Next base: position 77,462 of record JAHOYR010005942.1, on the reverse strand, counting down.
AGGAGAAATAAGAAACAGACCACCCGGAAGAGAAGACACCAGACCTGGTATCCGTGAGACCACCCGGAAGAGAAGACAGCAGACCTGGTATCCGTGAGACCACCTGGAAGAGAAGACAGCAGACCTGGTGTCTGTGAGACCACCTAGAAGAGAAGACAGCAGACCTGGTATCCATGAGACCACCTAGAAGAGAAGACAGCAAACTAGAAGTGTGAGGCAGGCCGAAAGACGTGAACCAGAAAAACTAGTAGCGTGAGGTAGGTTAAGAGATGTGAAATAGCAGACCAAAAGCATGGGTGTATGTCAGGAGACGGCGTAAGACTAGAACGTGCAATGGCGTGACAGACCAGAAGCGTGAGGACAAGCCATGAAATACTAAGACTGTGAAATAAGAGACGGGTGAGACCGTGAGACGGTGAAAAAAGGAGCTGTGTGAGACAACCTAGAGAAGGAAATCGGCGAAGAATCGGAAAGAACTCAACGTATTTCCAGATTTCTTCAAGAGAGGTTAGAGAGTGTTGCGGTGAACTTCTAAGTGGTAGTGGAGCAGCCTTTCAATTCAACAGAGGCTAGACAAACTAGAAGAAGGGTAGACACAATAAGTGACACTCTTTGTATTGTACTTGCTTAGTAATTGCAATAATGAAAGGAGCAGAAGATTAAGACATCCATTATAACTGGAATTCTCAAGTATAGTGGATAGTCTTGGTAATGGAGAGTCCCTACCACCGTGAATGTACATCACATTGACGGAACTACGTAAATCTCATGTGTCCTTAATTTGCTTTACGTTCTGTGTTTTGAATTGAATTGTGAACGCAGTTAAAGTATCAGCTAACCCATAACCTAACGAAGACCTAAATAAGAATATCTGAATTGTCTATTAGACAATGTGTCTAAAAGGTGAATTTTGGAAACTATTGTGATTAGTAGGTAGTAATAGATCTACCTTAATCGAATTTGAAAAAGAGTTTGCTTTTAAGAAGATATTGAAATTGTTCACTTACCTGTGAATTGCGAATTGTGGTGATACTGATTCACCCCTCCCTCTCAGTATCACAAACTAGTAGATCGTAGGGTGAAGTTCGGAACTTCAAGCCTAATGAGTAAGAAATAATTTTCTATATTATTTTACTATTAAAAAACTAATTTTGAATGTAATTTAAGTATTAATGAATATATCTAATTTAAATTATAAAATTATATATATATATAACTAGTAAATTATTTTATTAATATACAAAAAACTTTTATTTAAAAGTGTATAATTACAATAAAACTCATGAGAGAGAAATTAATTATTAAATTAAAATGAACTCTTCAATCATATCAATGGTCAGAATTATTGCAAAAATCAAGTATATATTATTTATGTAAAATTATTTAATTTTAAAATTTGAAATATTAATATTTATGATGACAATTTGTTTTTTTTTTAAGAAATCTAAGAGTTTACTTTGTTGTATTGCTAACCTAATGACTAGTATTATAAATTGCACATCATCCTGTCAAATTTTTACACTTTGCAAAATAGCACACCAAGATTTATAAATTGTATCCCAAACTTTCAAAATTGTATGTTAGGAGTGTGATAGCCCTAAAACTTCCTGTAAATTTTGGAAATCATACTTTAGAAGGATCATACATTGCATGACAAATCATATTTAATTGAATTATTTTTTCAGAATTCCCTTAGAATTTGGATCTATTGTAGAAAATGCCACTCTTTGTTTATCATACCACGAAATTAATTATAAGGTCTATTTACTCTAGGTTAAGTATAAGCTTTTATTGAGCACAAACTTGGAAAGACTTACTTATCAAATACATAAGAATTGTATGTCACTCAAAAACACGATGTCAGTGGCTTAAATAGCATCATGTATTCTACGTCTAACATTTAAAAGGTGAGCATTTGCATAATGTCTACGGAGTTGCAATACCAAATCCAAGTTGAGTATGTAATATTGAATGTCATTTCATAAAATTTATACACCAATATATTAAATAGCACATCAACCTCCCTAAGTTGTACAAGAAAGATCTAAAATTGTATGATGGAAGAATGTCACCGAAGAAGAAAATGCCATTTTAATACGAATGACTTCACAATCCAAAGTTTTAGCTTTTAGGATGAGAGTTCGCATGGTGTTCATTCTATTGTACCAAACCAAAAATGAGTATTATAAATTGTAAGCCATCTCACTAAATTTGTATGCTCACCTTTCAAAGTAATACACTGAGCACCATAAATTGTTTGTGAATCTCTATACGGGCTAAATTGAACTAAAACATAACGCTATGATCATTTCAGGGTAGGTTCCATCACGGTCCTCCTAGTTTTGCAAGAATGCTAAGGAAGGACACTTTATCAACTGAACAAAATATTTTATTCTAATTTCAAGTTTTTGTAAGCCAGTCTTGAATATTGTATGTCGTAGTCTAGTAATAGTATACCATATCCGAAAAATGTGGTCCCTAAGACCTTATTTTTGAAAAGTAGCAATATCAAAATTAGAGAGTGGCGTAACATGTTTAGCTAGTCCCCAAACTGTTTGTCCTTCTTTAATTGTATCTTCTTTAACAAGAAAAGTGTGAGAGACAAGCTTCAAATTATACGCTGAAAAAAAAATGTTTAGTCGATTACTCAATTATTGATCTTGGACAACGAGCATATTTTTCAAGAGGCACCTCTAAGACCACTCGACTATTATATTATAGTCAATTAGGCCGCATGAAATCAAACATATAAAGGTTTTTCTTTCTTTTTTTTTTTATTTTTTGGTGTAATTGGGTGGAATACAAAATACTGATGTGGCATAAAATACAAAAAAGTGTTGAATAATTTTTAGAAACTAACATACAATAATTAGAAATCATCATGACATATTTGGTTTGCCCCCAAACTATTTGTCCTTCTTCAATTGTATCTTCTTTAGTAGGAAGAGAGAGAGAGAGAGAGAGAGAGAGAGAGAGAGAGAGAAACTCAAAATTATAAGCTTGATTAAAATGTTTGGTTGGTTGACGAACTCCACTCAATTTGTAATAACCCAAGCCCTCACATAGATGACCTACGTGTTATCACGTGGTAGTGAGATAGACAAAAAAATTTCACACCAAATTAGACCACTATAATTAAAAAAGGATCCAATTGATGTTTTATCTATCACAACTCTTTCTTTTTTATGTGAGAGGATATTACAGTTGACTTTTGTTAGATAAACGACATCCTCATCACTACAAGATACAAAATCATAGGATCACATCACTAGGTGGTAAGATTGTAGAAATAGCCCCCAGTAGCCCCCACAAGATAAAGAGGTGAAAGAAGTGGCTCTCACCTTGTTGGCACCTAACTTCTCCACTTCTAACTAGTGTAAGGTTCTGATACCATTTGTAATAACTTGAGCCCTCACATGAACCTATGCATCATCGCATGTAGTGAGACAAAAAAGAGATTCACACACAAACTAGGGCCACTATAGCGTAAAAAAGATCTAATTAGTACTTTATTTATATTACTATTTAACTTATAAATCATTCTCCCTTTTATTTCTTTCTGATATAGAAGGGGTATTACAATTATTGATCTCAGACAATGACAGTACTATGTGAGATGCACTTAGCATTTCGCACATCAAATGAAATACGAAGTTCTATTATTGGCATACAGTTTAGGAGATGTATCGTATAAAATTTTGAAAGAAGCATCCAATAATTGGAAAGTAGCATAACATCTTGGTTGGTTCCCAAACTAGTTGTCTTTCCTTATTTAGCTTTTCTTTAATAGGAAGAATAAGAGAGATGGGCATTAAATTGTACGTTAAAGTAAAATGTTATATCAGGTGATGAACCCCACTTAACTATTGAACTCAAGCAACACCTTCAACTGTGAATGACACGCTCCCAAGGCCACTCAAGCATTAAGTTATGGTCAATTATGTCCCCACAATTAAATGTTCATTAATTGATGACAACATAAATGCTTTAGTGGTTTCGGTGGTGTATATTGCAAAGTCTGGTATATTGCTTGAGATGAATAATTAAGTGGTGTTTACCAACCAACCAAATATTTTACTCCAACACACCCTTTGAAATTTATCTGTCACGCACCTCCTATATAAGAAGTGAACACTAGGAAAAGACAACTTGTCGACCAACCGAACATATTACATCGTTGTCTAGTTATTGCATGACATTATTTAAAAATTATAAGACACATTTCTAAAATTGTATGCTTACGGGATATTCTAAGTTAGAGGTCAACTCCACTATAATCAAGTGAGTACAATAGAGGTACTCAACCTTAATTACATAAAACAAATTGAACAAAATTCAATTGAACTAAAAGAGAGACTAATCAATTGAGTAAAACAGACCAATCATGTGCTGTCAATTATAACTCAAAAAGTAAATCTTAAGACAATAATCTAACCATTCAAAATGAACTCCTAGATGTCCCTTATTAGCTATCCAAATTTTAGCCTAGTCGGACAACTGATCAATATTCATTCACACGATTTACCTACTCTGGCATAAATGAGAAAACAGAAAGTTACTAGAATTAAGAGGCCTCGATTCTAATGGAAAACCTGCCCTTACAGTTCACAAAAACCCAATCCAACTGTCCATAAAGAAGATTTATGTGTCCTCCAACTACTAACTAAAAATCAACTTAATCGGACTACAAACAATCCTTCAATTACATGGTTGATCAAAATTGCGCACAGAAAATCGCCCATAGTATAAACTTAAGAAAACTAAAGAGAAGTAGGACTTACTGTGCTCGAAACACACTCTCCACCATTCAAAATTAAGAACTAAACGTTCTCTATCAACTATCCAAATTTTAGTTTGATCGGATACTAATATCCTTTTCAAATATAAGATCAAAGAACATTATTTTTTCCTCTTTCTCTTTCGGTGGCCTCCCTCTTTTCTTCTCTCTCTTTTAGCAGCCTCTTTTTTCTTTTTCTCACAACCGACTGACTAGATTTTCTAGCCAAAAGGGGTATTTATACCCACTTTAATTATTTTGGATTATGGCCCCCAAAAATACTAAAATAAAAGATTTTGGGCTATATATTCACATAGGAAAGGACCAATAAGTTTAACAATTCTCCTCCTTCCGATTATGTGGAGATATTGGCCATCTCAGTCAATGCACAACACAGTTCAAATTTCTATCTTGATAATATCTTTGTCATCATAACAACAACATTATCATTTATATGAATTTTTTTAAGTGTCAGTTATTTAGAATCAAGAATATCTCGTATCTAATGATACCACACGTCAATATGTTTTGACTTAGTATGAAAAGTTGGATTCTTAACAAGAAGGATGACACTCTGACTATCTTAGTACAACACATAATTTGTTTGTTCAAAACCAAATTCCTTCATAAACTTTTTCATCCAAAGGAACTCTTTAGACACTTTAGTTATTACAAGAAATTTTGCCTCTGTAGTGGACAATGCAACACAATTTTGCTATCAAGATTGCCAACTCACTGCCCTTGCAAAAGTAATTACATAACTTGAAGTAAATTTTTTGGAGTCAATGTTACCTACCATATCTAAATATGTAAATCCAGTAAGAATAGACTTATCACTCCTAAAACAAAGTCTCAATCAGTGGAGCCTCGCAAATATCTCATTATCGACTTCATTGCATTCCAATGCTTTTTACTGGGATTTGAAAGGAATTGACTAATTATGCCAATTGCATGAGCTATATTAAGCCTTATGTATACCATTGCATACATTAAACTGCCCACGGCTGATACAAAAGGAACTCTTTGCATCTCTTCCTTCTCTTTCTTTGTGAAAAGACATTAGTTAATGGATAATTTAAATTGTGTAGCAAAAGGAGTGCTTACCACTTTAGCCTTATCCATGTTAAACCTCTGAAACACCTTTTCAATGTACAGCTTATGGGATAGATACAACCTTTTCTTTTTCCTATCCTAAGTGATTGACATACCTAGGATCTTCTTTGCTGGTCAAGTCCTTTATGGCAAAGGACTTGCTCAACTCTTACTTCAACTTTGTCAATTCTAGAAGCGTTGCGACCAATAATAAGCATATCACTAAGATAAAGTAGTAAAATGATGAAATCATCATCAGTGAATCTTTGAACAAAAGTATAACGATTAAAAGTAGTCTTTTTATAGCCTTGCTCCCTTATAATGGACTTAAACTTCTTATACTATTGTCTCAAAGCTTGTTTCAAGCCATATAAGCTTTTATTCAACCTACATACATAATCCTTTTTTCCTTTCACCTCAAAACCTTGTGGTTGATTCATATAAATTTCTTCTTCTAAGTCACCATGGAGGAAAACTGTTTTCACATCCATTTACTCGATCATTAAGTCCTAGTTAGCAACCAAACTCAATACAACTCAAATAGAAGATAGTTTCACCACTAGTGAAAAGATCTCTTCAAAGTCAATGTCTTTTGATTGAATCCCTTGACAACCAATCTGACTTTATATTATGGATGTAAAGTATTTTCTTCTTGCTTTATTTTATAAATCCACCGATTCTTCAAAGCCCTCTTATCTTTAGGTAACTTTATTGACTTATAAGTGAAGTTATCATATAAGGATTTCATCTCATTGATCAGGGCATTTATCCAATGCTACCTGTTCTTACTTTCAATTGCTTCTTTATTGCAATCAGGTTGTCCCCCATCAATTAACATCAGAAACTCATCAGGAGAGTACCGAGTGGAAGACATTGGAATTCTATTTGACCTCTATGGCTGAAATGGAGGAAGGGGTGTGCGGATAATCTTCTATAGGAGCATTAATATCACCTGTACCCTGTACATTATGATCTTATTAAACATTTTCATCATGTTCTTAAACATTTCCATGAACATCAACAGAATCACTTAGAGTTGTCTAAGGAAGTGGAACAATATTGGCAAGATTATCATTAATTTGAGGAGTTGACTTTTTAATTTCTTCAATGTTTTGATCCTCAACAAACACATCTTTACTCCTTACAATATTTTTGTCAAGCGGATCATATGAATGGTAGCTGAAGTCATCTTCACCATAACCAAGAAAGATACACTATTAAGTCTTCACATCTAACTTCCCCATTTCATCTTTTAGGACATGAACAAAAGTCTTACAACCAAAAACTCATAAATGGTCATAAGAGACTTCCTTACCAAACCAAACTTTGTCTGGAACATCACCTTGTAGCGGAACACTAAGAGATAGGTTAATTACATGTGTCACTATATTCAAGACTTTACTTTAAAAGGATTTAGGCAATTTTGCATTTGAAAGAAGACATTTAACCCTTTCAATCATCATTTTGTTCATTCTTTCTACTAAACCATTCAACTATGATGTCTTAGGGGGTGTCCTCTAGTGTTTGATCTCATACTTTCTGCAATACTCATCAAATGGACCATTGTACTCACCATTATTATCAGTGTGGATATATTTCAGCTTCTCACTAGTCTGTCTCTCAACAACAACATGAAATTATTTAAATATATCAAAGACTTGATCTTTAGTCTTCAAAGTATAAACTTAAAGCTTCCTAGAGTGATCATCAATAAGAGTCACAAAATAAAGAGCAATACCAAGTGAGCATACCTTTAAAGGACCACACACATTAGAATGCACCAATTCAAGCAACTCCAATTTCCTTTAAGGTGAGTGACTCTTAAAAGTAACTCTAATTTGTTTCCTAGCAAAATAGTGAGGACACTTCTTTAAAATTGCACTCGTTATGTTCAGAAGTTGGTTCTTTCTTGCTAAACAATTCATCCCCTTTTTACTCATATGACTAAGCTGGTTATCCTATAATTTAATGGAACTATCATTCTCTATTACATTTACAACATTTTTAAATATTGTAGCTTGTATGAGATATAGACTAGAGCATTTCCTATCTCGTACTGCAACTAGGGAGTCACTAGTAAGCTTCCATTGGCCATCACTAAAGGTATTGCAAAAACTTTCATCATCTAACTTTCCCAGTAAAATTAAATTCAAATAGATATCAAGAACATGTCTAACATCCCTTAATGTCAATTGTACTCCATTGTTAGTCTTTAAGCAAATATCACTAATGCTAATTATCATTATTAAGCCGTTATTACCCATCTTCAAAACTAAAAAATCACCAGGAGTATATCTTATGAAGAATTCCATTCTTGAAGTAACATGAAGAGAAGCATCACTATTTATGACCCAATCAGTCTCATGAGATGTTAGATTAATCACATTCTTATCACAATCACTATTATCAAAAGTGGATGGAGTAGCAACATAACCATTACTCACATTTTTCTTCTCATGTTTATCACTGTCATCTTTATTTTCTCTCTTCCACTTGTAGCACTTTTTTTGAATATGACCCATTTTCCCACAATAATGACATTGGACATTTTTGAATTTAAATTTTGACTTGCTCTGACTCTTACTTTTACCTTTTTTACCATTTCTTTTTCCTTGACTTCTCCCCTTCTTTTCAATAATTAAAACCTCTAATTTGGATGATGATGAACCCTGAAATTTTCTTCTCATCTCCTTATTTAACACACCACTTTTTACAAGTTCCAATGATAAAATACCACTAGAGGCAGAATTAGTGAGTGAAATTTGAAAAGTCTCCCAAGAATCAAGGTAGCAAATAACCATAACCTAAGAATCTCATCATCAAACTTAATGCCTATGCCTAATAACTGATCAATGAGACCCTGAAAGTCATTCAAGTGGTCAACAACTGAACTCCCTTCATTATATCTTAATTGCATCATTTTCTTTAACAAGGATAACTTGTTATTACTAGACTTTGAAGCATACAAATCCCAAGTTTGCTCCGTAAAGTTTGTGCATGTGTTTCATTACAAATGTGATTATAAATATTATCATCAACAAATTGTCGTATAAAACCAAAAATCTGTTCATGATCAAATTCTTATTCTTCATCAATCTTAAACTTATGTTTCATACTAACAAACACTAACAAGTGCAACTTCTTTACAAATAGGAGATCCTTCATTTTACTCCTCCAAATATGATAATTCATGTCATTCAAACAAACCAATTTATTCACATTCAACTCTATCCTTCAAACGAGTTAAATACACCAACCTAACTCTGATACCACTCTGATGGAAGAAGGGGGCAACAGAGTATAAATAGACTAGGAAACTTCTCCCACTTGCTTGAACCTGTGAGGAGATAATTGAATAATAAAAATGGCAATCCAAATAAATTATGCAAGAGAACACACCAATTTTACATAGAAAACCCCTTTAAATCACAAAAGAGAAAAAGTCATGGGACACTCCAAGTGAGTGGTCAACTCCACTATAATCAAGTGAGCATAATAAAGATACATAACTTCAATTACATCAAACAAATTGAACAAAATTCAATTTGGACTAAAAGAGAGACTAATGAGTTGAGCAAAATAGGCCAACCATGTGTTGTCAACTATAACTCAACAAGTAGAGCTCAACGAAATAATCCAATCGTTCAAAATGAAATCCCAAATGTCCCCTACCAGCTATTTAAATTTTCACTCAGTTAGACAACAGATCAATATTCATCCATATGGTTTACCAACTCTGCCATAGATGAGAGAGCAAAAAGTTACTAGAATTAAGAGACCTTAGATTTAATGGAAAACTTGCCCTTTCAATTCATAAAAACTCAATCCAACCATCTACAAAGAAGATTTATGTGTCCTCCAACTACTGACCAAAAGTCAAATTGATTAGATAACAAACAATCCTCTAATTACATGGTTGATCAAAATTGCATACAGAAAATTGCTCAGAGTACAAACTTACGAAAACTAAAGAGAAGTAGGACTTATTGTGCTCAAAACACAATCTCCATCATTCAAAATTAAAAACCAAACGTCTTTTATCAACTATCCAAGTTTTAGTTTAATTGGACATCAATATCCTTTCTAAATGTAAGATCAAAGAATACTGCATTTTCCTCCCTCTCATTTGGCGGCCTCATTTTCTCTCTCTTTCGGTAACCTCATTTTTTTTTTCTCATAACTAAGTTGGCTAGGTTTTCTAGCCAAAAATGTATTTATATTTACTTTAATTATTTTGGGTTGTAACTCCTAAAGATACTAAAATAAAAGATTTTGAGCTATATATCCACATAAGAAGGAACCAATGAGTCCAACAAATGCTAGGAAGGATACTTTCCCAACTAACTAAGCATTTACTCCAATTTCACGATTATATGTTCTATTTTACTTCTGATACGATCCTCATAGTTCAATAATAGTTTGTCATATTCAAAAATTTGTATTCCGAAAGAAAAAAAAAATTATGTGTTATATTACAATCGCTTGATGTGTGCTAACTTGAACCATAACGTAGTATGTTGGTTATTTCAGGGTTGCCCCTTACATGACTCTCTTATTTTTGCAAAAATGTTATGGAAGGATACTTTGTAAACTGACCAAACATTTTTATCCAATTTCAATTTCTTATACTACATTTCAAGTGTGCTAAATCGAACCACATTATGGAACTCTAGTTATTCGGGGTTGGCCCTAATATAGTTCTTCTGGTTTCGGGAGAATGCAAAGAAAGAATACTTTGTATATTGATCGAACATTTTATGCTAGTTTCAAATTTTTGTATGTCGTTCTCTAAATAATGTATGTCATAATCCAGTAATAGTATTCCACATTTGAAAATGTATTAAAGAAAAAATGACAAGTGCAACCTCTTATCTACATTATATGGGCTAAATTGCACTGCGACGACTTTTATCTATTACTTTCAGGGTGCATCTCACATAATACTTCTAATTTTGAATGAATAGAAAGGAAGGTGTGTGGCAACAAACTAAATGCTCTACCATACCACTCGCAGGGTGCATCTCCCATAGGACTCCTAATACAACTCAAGCTTTAATGAATTATTATTTGTCAATCGACCAAACACTTTAACCTAAGTTTGAGTTTTGTATACCGTGATTCATATATATTGCATGTCATCTTTCATTATTCGTATGCTATGTATATAAACTTGTATTCCAAGATAATGACATGTGCACAGTTGATAAACTAAACCACAATGTAACGCTACAAGGGTTTCTAGGGTAAGGCTCAAACTCCATTTCATTTTCAATTTATTAGAGATAAGAAAAAGACATATATAAATATTTATAGAGTAAGAAAGACCCTAGATCAATTTTAGTCTAGAGAATGAATAGAAGTTGGGAAAGGATCCAACGAAAGGGCTACAAATTAGGCCATCCAATTAGTCTATTCAAGGTGCTAAAATCATAGAGAACAATGTTGTTTGATGTGAGAATGACGTTGTTTCAAGAAGAGAAGAGAGTTGCCACACAGATGTTGAAATGACAATGTTTTAAAGCTCTTATAAATTTTCTTCTTCAAGAAAACCCTAACACTTTCAGTCAACTCACATGTCTCTCTCAACTCTAAATTGCACTGTTGCCCTCTGTGGACCACCGGGTTCTACCACTCCCTATCTTTCGACCTTCAAGTCACATTATAATTTGGGACTTAATGGTTCCCTTGTTTCCTACCCATTTACCATGTGATTTAACCTTAGCTCATTTAAATCTCTATGAAGCCTTTAAGGTTTTGGTGCCTTGAAAACCTATTTTTCATAGGTTTAGGTACCATAATTTTTTTTTTTGGTTTAAGCATTAAGTTGAGGATCGCTACTCATCCTTGGCTTTTCCTTTTTGGTTTTTTTTTAAAAAAAAACAATTTTGAAATAAAGAGTTGTTTGTTCTTTTTTTCTTCAAAAAAAGTAGAAAAGGATAAAACTAAAAGGAAAAGGTTTACTATGCTTGTGTGATGGTGAGCTGTGCTTCGGTTTATTTAGTTTGATGCTAAAGAAGTGTGAGTCTTAAGTTTAGATTTGGCGTTGGGATAAGGTGGTAAATAGGTTATGGCCAGATGTTGATGCCGCAACTTCAAAGATCTAGGGAATAATGAAGCAGGAAGTTGAATGAATTGAAGAATCAACCTCAAGCCCAATCAATCTTGTGGAGAAGGTGATTTGCAAGGGAGAGAAAAGAATCAAGAGGATTATGAGAGAGAAAAGTGGTTGCACAGAAAAGGAATGAAGAGTGTATTGATTGATTGAAGAATTGCATAGTAGATCACACACATTGCATATGCCCTTCTTTTTGCTTATATACTGATTAAGATCAATTACAATATGTATTTTAAAAGCTTAATAAGGCTAAAATTTTTTTTTAAAAAAAAAAAACATAACAAGGAAGAATTTAAATGATTCCTGCTATTGAAACCCAATTTTTCCTCCTCCTACACTTTGTTAGAACAACCACTATAACATTTAACTACCAAAAGCTTACACATTGACTTTTATTTTTCTTCATATCAAAACCTTCGCTCTTGAGCACCCTTGTCCTAAAAGGTACAGGTAGGGTACTTCTTCTCAAGATCATAAGGGTATTACCAAGTAGGAGTGGCACCTATAGGCTACTGGACTAAAACCTAAAAGACTACTCTGTTGGTGTATTTAACAATCTGGCCATCCAAGATAGCTAGAGGAATGGCTTAGGTCAAGAGGTCTGACATTTTAGGGGAAAACTTAAGGGTGAAGTCTTAAGTGGGACTAAGCTTCACCTTAAGCTAGGATATGTAGGATACAAAATAGATTTTAGCTTAGGGAGATAATGTTAGATGATTGGCCACCTTGCCTATCTTAGTAAGAACTTGGTACGAGCCAAAAAACCTAGTAACCAGTTTCTAATAAGGACGTTGCATCAGAAAGTACTTTTGATATGGTTGCAATTTGAGGAAGACATAGTCCCCTACTGGAAATTCTCTTTATGAGTGATTTCTGTCACATTACTACTTTATGCGGTTTTGTACTTTGGTGAAGTAGTATTGTAATAGACGGATGGTGGCTTCCTTGAGATAGAGCTGCTGATTTACTAAAGGAATAGTTGAGTCACCTGGCAGGCATGGGAGGCGGATTGGAGCAAAGTAGCCCTATAAGAGTTAAAATGGTGTCATGGGAATGCTGGAATGGAAGTAAGTCAGGTAACACCATTCCATGAAATGGAATCCATGAATTGATTGTGTGAGAGAGAAGAAAGAGAGAAAGGGAGAGAAAGAGATAAAGTAATCGAGAGAAGAAAATAGAGTTTAGAGAAAAGGAAAGAAGGATAAAGAGAAAGAGATAAAGCAATTGAATGGAGGAAATAGAGTTTTTGAATTAATTAATTGTCTACTTGCCTCCTATTTAATAGTACCTATATATATAGACTTTTAGCAGACTCTCGTTACATATTACCCAACCTGTTATTCTATACTATTATACTACCTTCATCACTGATAATGGACTTAGGGTATGGATCTAAACACCCTCCCTGACCCAAAATCGTCCTTGTTCTCAAGGACTTACTAATCCCAAAACGGTGGCTGATTGACCGTCAAGGTGCCATGTTCAACCTCCTCACCTTACAGTGCATCAAATAGCTTCCGAGAGCATTGATGACCATGTGTATACTTGTCCCTACATCAATAGCACATTCTGACTCTCTTCAATTCATCCCATGACAAACGGTTTGAGGTTCCTTTGGATAGGTCCTGAATTCCCTTAGTGGCCGCATTTGTTTGTGGCTCAGCTACTCTGTTTAAAGTACTATGTTTTCCCTTTTTTCCAACAACACTCATGGCTACTTCCTGCAGGACTGCAAACTTGAAGGCCTAATTAAGTGTGGCTAGCTAGAGCATCTTCACCACTAGTTGAATGCCATCATCAAGCTCACTGAGAAAGCTTGAAATGAAAAAGGGTTTAGTAAGGAAGGGATTTCTAACTAGCAATAAGTAATAGGGCTCCTTAAAACGCTCCTAGTATACTCTTGCTCCTATTATCTGTCATAACTTATAAAACTCCTTAATAGTGTTTGATTGTGATGGATCCATGTGCATGGCCACAGTTTCTAGCCTTTCCTCTGTCATGTTGTAGTACTGAAAATAACGATTACACTTCCTCAACTATGCATGTGGATTCTCACCATCGAAGTTTGACAGCTTCAGTTTCATTAGCTTAAGTGGCTATCACATCTCAATTCTCAAGGATCCTTCAAAAGAAGGGTAGATTGATACTAGGAAAAGGACTATCTTCATTGTAATGCTTTAAATGATGCCTATTAACCTTAAAAGTCTCTTCAGTTTCATAAAAAAACTTTAATAACTCTATAGGGAAATACCTTGGTCACCACAAAGGGACCACTCCATCTTGATCTTAACTTACTAGGAAAGAGTTGCAATTTAGAATTAAAGAGAACAACTTTGTCACCATCTTAAAATTTCCTCTTTTTAATATCTATATGATGCCATACCTTAGTTCCTTTCTTTTTAAATTCTAGCACTCTCATAAGTTTCGTTCCATAATTCTTCTAATTCATTCAATTAAAATCTTCATTGCTGGATTGTAGATTGTAAATCAAAGTTAAGAAACTTTATAGTCTAGTATGACTTATGTTCCAACTCAACAAGAAGATGACAAACATTACCAAAGACCAATCAATAAGGAGACATATCAATAGGAGTTTTGTAAGTCTTCTTATAAGCCCAAAGTGTATCATTCAACTTAAGTGACCAATCATTCCTAGATAAGCTAATAGTCTTTTCCATATTCTCTTCAATTTCCTATTAGACACTTTAACTTGTCTACTTGCTTAAGGATGATAAGGACTAGCAATCTTATGGATAACACCAAATTTTATCAAAATATTCTCAAATTGCTTATTATAAAAGTTTTTTCCTCCACTAATGATATACCTAGGCGTGCCAAATCTAGTAAAAATATTTTTCTTTCAAAACTAGATAACCATCTTAGAGTCATTAGTAAGACACCTAATATCCTCTACTCACTTGCTCATATAATCCACAACAATAACAATATACTCTTTATGAAACAATGTTGGAAAAGGACCCTTGAAATTTATGCCCCAAACATCAAATATATCACACTCAAGAATAATGCTTAAAGGTATTTTATTCCTTTCAGAAATATTACTAGACATTTAAGATTGATTATATGCAATCACATAAGCATAGACATCCTTAAATAAAGTAGGCCAATAAAATTCACATTGTAAAACCTTAGTTGTTGTTTTAGAAGCACTAAAGTGATCATTACTTCCTTGTCATGGGAAAACCAAGAATGACACCCAACTTCTTCTTTTAGTAGACATCATATAGTCATTCCATCTCTATATATCTTGTAAAGAAATGGCTCCTCCCACAAATAATGTCTTACATAAAAAAAAAAAAAAAAACCTTCTTTCTTTGTTGAAAAGAAAGGTTAAGAGGCAAAACATCACTCACAAGATAATTAACAAAGTCTACATACCATGACAAAGAAATAACATACAAAAAAGATAAAAACAATTACTTATCTAAAAATCATGTAGAGTTTGGTCATTCATACTCCCCATATGGTCGCCATTTAATTTAGACAAACGATCAGCTACCAAGCTCTTAATTCCCTTTTTATCCCTAATTTATAGGTCAAATTCTTGCAACAAAAAAATCCATCTAAGCAACCTTGGTTTAGTGTTATTTTTGGAAAGCAATTATTTAAGTGCAAAATGATTAGTGCAAACAATCAACTTGGACAAAATTAGATAAGATCTAAACTTTTCAAAACCTAACACCATTGCAAGCAATTTTTTTTTTTATTTTTTAATAGTTGTATAATTCTTTTAAGCATTATCCATTGTTCTACTTGCATAATAAATGATATAAAATTTCTTTTCTTTCTTTTGTCTTAGAACTACACCTAAGGTTTGACAATAATAGGAGCAATCACTAATTTCCTTTTCAACAAATTAAAAGCACACATACAATCATTGTTAAACACAAAAGTTACATCTTTAACCAAAAGATTAGTAAAAAAACTAGCTATTTTAGAAAAATCTTTATCAATCTCCTATAAAATCCTATATGAACAAGAAAATCTCTAACATCCTTAATTGATTTGGGAGGAAAAAATTTTTCAATTAATTTTATTTTTCCTTAATCTACTTTAACTCCCTTATTAGACACTTTATGGCATAGAACTAATACCTTTGCTAACCATAAAATGACATTATACCCAATTCAATACAAGTCTAGTCTTTTCATATCACTTAAGCATCATAGAAAAATTATGAAAGCTTGCATTGAATGAAGATCTAAATATAGAAAACTCATCCATTAATATTTCCATGAAATTATGAACAAAATTAGAAAACAAGGACATCATGAATCTTTGAAAAATAGTTGAAGCATTATATAACCCAAATGGCATCCTTCTAAATTCAAAAGTACCATATGGACAAGTAAATGTTGCTTTCTTTGGATCCTTGTGTGTAATAGGTATTTGGTGATAGGTTGAATAACCATCTAGAAAAGCAAAAAGGTAGAGGTTTTTTCTAATAGCTTCATTAAGCTTTCTATAGTCTTTCCACATTCATCTTCTTATTGTCCTTTTAAGAATCAATTCATCATGCTCATTCTTTACTAATGTTTTCCCACCTTTCTTAGGTATTATTTGAATAAGACTAATCTAAGGATCATTAGAGATAAGAAAATAATACTAGCTTTTAACCACTTGATTACCTCCTTTTTCACTACCTCTTGCATATTAGGATTGAGTCATCTTTTTAGTTGAACCTTAGATTTGAATCCATCTTCCATAAAAATTTTGTGCATGCATACTAAAGGACTGATTCCTCTAATATTTGTTGTGCTCCACTCAATAGCCCTTTTATTCTCCTGAAGAACCCTTAAGAGCTTCCCCTCCTTAATACCTGCTAAGGAAGAAGACATAATAATAGGTAGGGTAGATGAATTTTCTAAATAAGCATCCTTCAAATGAGAAGGAGGTGATTTTAATTTAAGAATAGGAAGCTCTTCAATGAATGACTTGACTTCAAATAAGATGAAAGACCTAAAGTTAGCAATTTTTCTCCTCTAAAGTGTGGTCCATTATAGTTTTCTTCTATGTATGGCATGACCTTTATGCTTTCCTTACTTAAAAATCCATTTTGCCCATATAAGGCATTAGTAATATAATTTTCAATAGAATCATCTAACATAAAAATATTAAAATGTCTATCTACTATATCATCCATAGCATCAACATTTAAAACCTTCCTTTCATTGTTAGAAGGACATTTCGTGGTCTTAAATACATTAAAAACTATCTCTTCATCATGTATTCTACGACTAAGGTTTCCTTGTTGCATGTCAATGAGAACTCTCCTAGTAATAAGGAATGGTCTTCTTAGAAGTAAAGGTAGCTTAAAGTCTCTTTTTCTTATCAAGTACAATGAAATCCACCAAGAAAATGAATTTGTCAAAATTTATTGAGACATTATGCACCATTCCTTTTGGATATTGTATGCTCTTATTCCCCAATTGAAGAGAAATGGTGGTAAGTGAAAATTTTCCCAATCTAAGCTTCCTAAAAGGATCAAAAGGCATGAGATTAATACTTACACCTAAATCACATAAGACTTTATCACAAATAACACCACCAATAATACAAGGTATAAAAAAACTCCATGGATCCTTCAATTTAGGAAGTGGCTTGTTTTGAACAATTACAGAACATTCTTAACTCAATTTCACCATCTCAAACTACTATAATTTCCTTTTGTTTGTTAGGATCTCTTTTAAGAATTTTGCATAACTCGACATGTATGAAATAGCATTAATAAGAGGAATGTTAATATGCAACTTTTTAAGCACTTTTAAAAATTTAGCAAATTTCTTATTCAATTTAGCTTGTAATAATCTTTGAGGAAAAGGAATTTTATACTTCTAAGGTTTAACATTTGGGTCATAAAGAAGCCTTCTAGATTTGTTCCATATCACCATCATCATTTTTTCCTCAATGCATAACTCAAACCTATTATTTTTTCTTAAAGTGATGGCTTTCACTTGCTCCTTCAAATTCTTTTTGGTACTACTAGGTAAAACTCCTTGAGTTCTTTCCAAAACAAAACTAACAAGTTGTCTGACTTGAACTTCTAAATTCCTATTAGATGCCTCTTAACTTTGGAACCTAATTTTGGCACTATTATCCTACTTCCTCTCTTGTTGATTTTATTGTTGAAACCCTGGAGGTGCTTTAGTTTGATTATTTGTCAATAAAAAGTTAAGATAACCCTTCCATAATGGATTGGAAGTATTGGAGTGAGGATTATGCTAAAAGTATTGAATTACATTAAGAGACTATGCACTGAAGGGATTAGTCAAATCACTTTGATAGTCCTAATGTTTTAAGTGATCATGGTACATAGGTCGACATTAATTTTGATCAATGAATATAAATTGATTAATTAGAGAATTAATGATATATTAAATGAGTTTAATTTATCTAATTCCTTAGAATTATAAATCATATTTATTGCCAACATATTTAGATCTTAATAGGTCATATATAAAGACATTCTTAATGGGTCATATATAAAGACATTTAAGAAAATATCAACTGGAGATCAAGTTTTAGTTGATTGAAAAAATTAAGAAACTTTGGGATCAAATATATGATATTTGAAATTACATGGACTAAAGTGCAATTTATTGAAAATTGACACTTCTTCCTTTAACAAAATTTAAGACTTAGAATCTTTATAAATGCCACACTTTATGGCTTGCCACCATATGCCTAGCACATTAAAAATATTAGCCTTTTTTCTCTTTACCTAAAAGGGTTTTAGGTTATAAAGGTTACTTCTTTCTTGTCTATTTGCTTCTTGTTATCTATGTAGATTATTGTTACAAGTTGAAAACTTGGATAGTGGTGTTTTGCAATGATCCATTGATGGGTTTAAAAGAGAAGAAGAATTGAAAATTATTTAAAAAATGATTCCATCTTTTATACAAAATTATAATTATATTTAATAAATAATCAATTAGTTCTTAAAAATTAAAATTTTAAATTTTTATTTCTGTTATATATTTATTTAAAAAATATATTTGCATTCTTAATAGTGGTCTCAAAGTTTAGGTTCACTTATTAAATATAATTCAATTGTATGTTTGATTACTATTATTATCTATTTGATTGATTTATATGTTAATTTAGTGTTATTATAAATATATGATTTTTTGTCTTATTTTGATTTTAGTTAAACATAAAATGATGATGAAGGAGATATAAGGCATTGTTGTGTATGATATATATTTTAAATGGAAAAATTATTAAGTTGCAAGGGCACATGCACATACCCCTAAAAACTTCTACCACTTAGCATTTTTTCTTTTTTTATTTTTTAAAGAAAAAAGGGAAATTGGTAAAAGAATAATGGGCAATATAAAAAAGTATTGTATTCATTTTATTTTATTTTGTATTCATGGTTGAGCCAACTAAAGATTATGAAAAAATTTTATATTATTAAGGTTTAAAAACACTTAATATAAAGAAACATTAATTAGATTAAAGAATAAATAATTTCAAATGAATAATTATAATAAAATGAAATATAATTTTTACAAACTAGTACATAATTACTATATTATTGAAATTCAAGAATAATAATTGTGGTAATTTAAAGGTTTGAGAATTACATATTATGTGGTGTTGAAGTTAACTTATAAGGTATTGTATTATTATTTCTTTAATGTATTATCTTTGCCAAAAGTTATTTAATTTTCTAAAAGTGTATTTTCTGTAAAGTGTCATATAATTTTATTAAAATATCGTATCAATTTGTTTTTAATATTTTCATTAAAACTTATAATTTGTGGACACTAAGTTATGAAGATTTTATTACTGTAATACTTATATGAGTAAAAGAACAAAAGGTAAGAAAGATATGAAAACAACATGACATCATATATTATTATATATCATGTTATATAGAATACGACATATGATGTAAATGTATATTTATATTTGTATAATATATACATAACATATACAATAAACATGTAATTTAATAAGATTATTTAATTAAAACTTTATGGTATACAATAAAATATATTTAAAATATAATTAATCATTTAAAGGTCTAAAATCTCTATCTAAATATTTTGAACCTACGAGATATTCATTCTTCAACAAAAAAATGCCCTTTTGGCATATAAGTTCATTGCTCAATTATAGTTATTGGGTGACATTCAAGTTCTTTGCTTTCTAATTATGTATTTGAAATTTGTTTCAATCAAATTCTTAGAAGCACTGTTCTTAGTTTGTATTTATGAACAATTTTGAAAATAATGACTTATCATCTTAAAAAAAAATAATAAAATTATGAAACAAAAATAGCATGTTAAAGACTATATCGAGTAATGCTTATTTACAATTTGGATGTGATATTGAAAATTTTCATTATAATTAAGTATGTTTTTTAAAAAAATATTTTTCTTCTTATATAATTAAACTATCATATAATATAATCAAATTGTGATATTTTTTCTAGGTAATAATTTTATGAGATTTAAATTTATAATTTTTAAATGTCATATAATTTGGTCAATATTTCATATATATTTTTGGTAAGTATTATAATTTTATAAATATCTTATATACAATATTTTTAATTGAATTATATAGTAAATTTAAAAATTATATGCGATATATTTTTTTTATTATATGACATGTTTTTGAATTATATGTGAATTATATATAAACAATTGTAACGAATTATAGGAAATGTCTGAGAATTATATATGAAATTTTATTGTATTACATTATATGTTTGGGAATTGTATAAGACACTTTTATTATATTATATTATATAATAAGTTTTGAAATTATATACAACATTATTATTAAATTATACACCATGTTTGTAATGGGAGTTGCACTAACAACCCAGAGTTTTGCCTAAAATAATTTTGTCATAAAAAATAATTTTATATATTCCTCTAGCCTTTTTGGTAATAAATGTGTAGCTTTTTAAGTTGCATACGTTTACAACTTTTATAATTTCTAACTAGTAATCAGGCTTCTATCATATTCTTAGTGTAACTTAGTTGTCCATATTTTTTTCCCTTTGTTTCTTGAAGGACTAGAATCATAACCTTAAAGATTTTAAAAACATCAAGGAAATTAAAACACGTAAAACCAGTATCTTTATACTAGTAGACTTTTACCAGATGCTAGTAATTATTACCATTTTTTTATTGTTATTACAGTGCAAACTCACTAGACTCCTCTTATATATAAGAGTATAGGAAATAATTTTATCATAACATATTTAAATCAATACAACTTACAATATGAAAGATCTAACAATTACGACTCTATGTATGTTTCTCTTTTAATCTCTAACAAGTAATAGGCTCTTTAATATGTAAGTTATAGCTCTTTCATGACCCATAAGGATTAGGTTTTTAATACATGTGTATTGTAGAGGTAAAAAGTCTATTTATGGCTCCAAAACTCCAACTAGTCATGGCATAGAAGATTGTTTTCAGACTTAAATAGATTTGTGACACTAAGTGGACCTAGTTATTTGATAACTCAACTTATATGCACAAGTGAATTGATTTATTTTTCTTTCTTGATTAACTTATGTTGACAGGAGACCAAAAGTGACTTCAAATAATATACATCTATTAGAAACAATTGAATCGTTTACTGCATTTCAATCATCTTTACCTATAAAATACCATGCAAATGTTAGTTCATAATTTTAGCCATCCAACATCCTTATGGATTCTAATCCATCAATGTTAGATCATGAATCATATAAGCAAACCAAACCAGCATATTATCCACATTGGTCCTTAGTTTCATTCGTAATACATTGTCAAGGATGTGCATTACAAAGATGTAAGGTACTCTAGCAAGCACAAAATACCTTAAAATACCTGCAAACTCTATGACATAAAATCTTTCGATTTTCTAAATAACTACAATTTGTTTGAAGATAGTATTTTTTTTGCTTCAAACTGGGCGGGACATGATCCCATTGTTAATCAATTAGAATAAAATAACACATAATTAGATTATGTCAATGTCCCATTTTCTATTTTTGCTCTTGCTTGGTTAGTATGAACAAGTTGCTTTTGCAGACTGATATTTCGTAAGTGCATATAAATTGTGTTGGAAGAATGGTCTCCATTTGAAACATCCAATATGAGGCAAATGAAGATGTAGGAGGTGTAACAAAATGTTGCCCATTGCCAATGAGAGAGTAGAACATTAATACCACTAGACATTTCTCGGATAGTAATAGTGCAGTGGATTATTATATAGCAAAAAAATATTTCTAAACTGAGAATGAATGACACTGAATTGTACACATTATGTGCATTGCTTAGGGAATAGGAATTACAAGTGTGAAGCTTCAATCTGCAGAGATACAAAACGTGGACAACAGATCACACACTCTTGGAAGAATATTTGGAGTCTATATACAGTAGGAAGTCATGTCTATTTTACATACTCTACCGCAATAGAAGATTGTTGATTAAGACTATGTAATGCAAAAAACACTAGGTTTGAAGGATTTTGACACTGCAAAAATAGGCATAAGGTGTAGATAAGTGTTTATCTGACAATTTAAAGAAGCATGGTGTTGAATATGCATTATGGGGATACTTAACATATAAGGCTATTGTTTATATATATGTGTGTGTGTGCGTGCATGCATGTGTGTGTCTGCTTGTGTGTGTGTGTGTGTGTGTGTGTGTGTGTGTGTGTGTGTGTGTGTAGATAGATAGATATAAACAGAAATGCATTCATTAATATTGTAAATGAGCCATTGCAATCAACCTTTGTGTCAAGAAATGGAAGCAAGAGTCAACTTCGACCATCCAAAACACAGAACAAAATTGATCCCTAAAGAATCTAACAAGACCATTATGGGAAAAACAACTACTTTATTGAAACTGATGTTTATGTTGTCAAGCATATAATTAAATCCAATGGTCTGCGTGCTATAGACTAATAACTTAGTTGCTGCAACAAAAACTAAGACATGTAACTTGCAGAAACTTAAACCTCTGTAAACTAGAACAATAGACTAATGTCAAATTGTTGTGCTGGCATTAGAGGAAACAGTCTATTATCAGCCAATGATCAACTATATAATCTCAAACCAAATCCCTTAGCTGCCCTAGCAAATGGACAAATCCAAGCCCTTGAATTGCATATATAATCTTCTCGCACTAGCCCAAGACCATCCCTATACTACAAACTAGTACCATCACCATGCAACAAGTAAGCCAAACCAATATTAAAATTTGTTCGAATCTCCCAATCAGTGGTCCTCTCCAAGAAAGATGAAGGACCCCATATCCCCATTTCAAGTTGACTTATCTCTATATACAATAGTTTAAAGAATCTCATTAATCCCCCTACCATTTTTTGAAACACAAATGATTAAGGAGACCACCATAGTGGCATTAACACAAGTAGCTTATGTGACCTAAGCCATTAATCGCAAACAAATGCCTACCACGACATTCCAGCCACAAAACCACCCTTAATCTTTCATCACAAACCACAAGAAACTTAAAAAAGAACTAAGTCTTTTTCCAATTTTTACTCTTATTTTTGCTCTATTTGACAACATGCTACCTACAGATTTGTTCTATTCACTATGGTCATTCTTCAAATGATGCCACTTGCACAACAGAGGAATTCTATCCACAAGAATCCAATTCATTTGCGTTAGAGTCATGAACACATAACTTCCTTAATCTCTATATATATATCCTTTGACACCTTTAAAATCTTCTCTATACAATCTAATTGGCCACTTCTCATATAGATCAACCATTTTTGAACTCTAATATTTTGATATTCAATAACTCTTCCTTGGTTTTTAAGAGAGGACACTATTAAAGAATTGGATCTTCTTCTAAAACAATTTCAAATAAATAATACTTTGCCTTTTGAACTACCAACAAATGAATTTACCACTTTGTGGCCACTAAGGAAGGAATTTGAAGTAACTAATCATATTTTTCATAAAACACTATTCATGAAGATACTTGTCAAGTAATTTAGACTAACATCAATGAAATCAAACAGGTATAAATGGAAATAGAACATACAACTAATAATATGAATGAGATATCATTATTGAATTAATTAAAGGAACAAAAGAAACTAATAATTTATGGAAGACAATTATAGAATGACACACAAATGGGGAGCTTAATGAATTTATTCAACAATATTGAAAGCAAATAATTGTTTTTCGTCAATCTTAAAAGCAAAGGGGGGGCTTGAAAAATAAATTCTTGATTCTGAGTAGTTGATCAAGAAAAGTGAATATCATTAATAAATGAGAGAGCATAAAGAATTAGAGGAAGGAAGTATTGGTTGTGAGAAATGGGTGGAAAATGGGTTGTTGGTGTGGGAGACAGAAGGGGAGAATAGTAAGGTTTTAGGTAATAGTGAGATTTTACATTTTCATTTGTTTTTTCTTTAATAAAAAAAAAACTAAATTAGGGATTTTGATAGTTTTTTAAACTTCAACATTTTATTTTCTAAAATTATGGAGCAAATTGAGTTTTTCTTTCATTTTTATCAATATATATATATACACACACACACACACACATATATATATAACTCCATTTCCATAGATGATTGTTTACATTACTCATCTAGGATAGAACGTGGGTCACATCACTCTTAACCATCACCTTATCAGTTGTCAATAGATTACTATTTACTAACAAACTCGTGGCTTCTTGAATAGTCTGCAATTTCATATAGTTTAAATCAACCATACCAATAGATTTGAGCAATATGAAATATCAATTTGACCAACATTTCATGGCTCCTAGATTGGTTATGACCTCTCTCATTTTTGTTTCATTTATTCAACCAAATTCTAATTCTTAGTTTATATGTCAATCAAAATCAAACTAAACATCTATTTGCTTAAGTAAAATCCTACCTCTATGGATAAAACAAGGTAGAAATATTGTACTAATCTATCAGTAACTAGAATTGTGTGTATATAGAATAGAAAACATTAAAAAAAAAAGAATTCTATTTCATTTTTATTTTTATTTTTATGTTTTTCATAATCCAACAGAAGTAATTCCTATACCTACTTAGTGTACATCATAATGTCATTAAGTTTTGTGCTATAACATTTGTCCAACATTATGTTCTCTTCTAAGTTGTATTCATTACAAATTATTACACCTACTAAAAATATTAAATTACTTTTATGTTGTATAAGTAATTTGTAGTGAAAGTGATGAGAACTATGAAGATGATAGATGGAAGGCTTCAATGGATGCAAGGGGTACATTGCACATTCTAGAAGGCTTAATATCACGAGCTAGAGTTTTGATCGATGCAAGAGGTCCATTGCACATTCCAGAAGGCCTATTAACACGAGTTAGAGCCAGAAAGATGAAAAAAGCACTAAATGGCTTAATTAAGGACATTCAGCCCAACCAAGTTTCAAATGGTGCGAATTCAAACTTAAAAGAGAGTCCATGTCTTATTAATATCATTAGAGTACTTAAGAGTTAAGACTAAGTAATAACAGTCACTCTAAATTAGGAGTTTATTTTTTGTGTAAGAATTTTTCCCTAGATAGGAATTCCTCCTAAATAAGGAATTGTCCTAATTAGAAATTTGTGCCTCTTTAGAATTGCTATCTTAGCCTATACATAGGCACCCCACGTAAACTCCAAAAGATCAAACAATTCATCAGACAACTTTGAGTGAAATAGAAAGCAAGGGTTTTCTCCCTCAGTTCTTTTGAGAACTAAAGAACTTAACAAGAGGTATTTCTTCTTGTAACGTTCAAATTAACTTATCACTCATAATTCCTTTCTTTTTCTGGAGTGTGGCATCCATATCCTTCTTGAATACCCTAAGTTTGTGCTCTTTCGAATGTTGGGTCTAAGGTTTGTGTTATTAAACTTTGATTTAGCTTTCCTAGTTGTTCTTTGATTCCTTGTGTGTGTTAGGTCCCTAAGGCACATTTTTTAAGGTTTTTCGCATTAGTTAGTATCAGAGCCTAGCTCTAAATCAGAGCTAAAAAGGGGAAATCCGAGTGGTAAAAGACAAGAGTGAAAGTTCATATAAAGAAAAAGCTATAAAGAGTGTAAACACAAGGGAGTGTGACACCTTCTTTGAGTGAAACATGTGAGGGAGTGTTCTGTGAGGTACGTATCCTAATTATTTTGTGTAGAAGTAATACTATGACATCCAAAGGCAAAAGTGCAGCTCAGGAGGGAGCTAGTGATGTGTCCTTCGTGATAAAAGCTATGTAACAATAATTTGAGTGCATAAATACCAAATTTGATGATATGAGAGAGTGGATGGAGGAGTAAGCCAATATAATAACAAAGTTACAAAACAGGTGTGGGGACTATAAGGCTCTTAAAGCAAGCAAGCAGTTGAGATGTGCCTATGACCATGAAGATGATGATTCTGTACCATCATCAAAGGGTGAAAGTGATGGAGAGGAGTATCTGGTTAATAGAGTAGCTCTTATAACAAGGCAAGCATTAAATGTGCAGGTGAAGGAAGAAAATGAGGTGCAAATTATACGACTACCATCTAATTTTCAATCATTCCATCTAAAAATCCATTTTACAATACTACTACCATTGTATGGTATCATATTGTATAAAATTGTACTCAAATTGTTCCTCTAATAAGAGGTCAATCATGGTAAGTTTAGAATAATATAATTTTGTAGGGATCTTATTAAAAGTCATTTTGTTAACTCCTATTCTTTCCTTCTTACAAGAAGGTGATGAATCCTTTTGAGCTAGGTTTTGTTTTAATAAGAACATTTCTTGAATTTAATCCATATAATCCTTAATTTTCGATTCTTCTTTTGTAATACAAAAGCATCCTTTAACTTTTTGATTATTTTATTAGTTAATTCTATATTTTCAAGATTTTTACTTAACATGTTATAATCTATTTCTTATGAGGACATGGGTTTAAATAAAACCCCTTTTTTTTCATTTTTAGTTTAACTAAAGGTTTTTTGAGCTTCTTGAACTATTTCTTCTATCTTTTCTTTAATTCTATTAAATTGATTTCCTATTGACTGAAGATAAAGATTAACATAGTTTTCTTACTCTATAACAACACTAAAAGAAGGTTATGCTTTATATGGTGAAGTTATAACTTCACAGTCTTCTATTTTAGCACTTAAGTTTAGTATAGGTGGGTGAATACTATTCACCATATTTCCTTTTCTTATGACATATTCTTGATATAC
Organism: Bruguiera hainesii; assembly: GCA_023213295.1. Classification (NCBI taxonomy): domain Eukaryota; kingdom Viridiplantae; phylum Streptophyta; class Magnoliopsida; order Malpighiales; family Rhizophoraceae; genus Bruguiera; species Bruguiera hainesii. The sequence continues at coordinate 50,270 of JAHOYR010005942.1, read as the reverse complement.
TCTTTCAAGGACCATACATTACTCGAGGGAAAAAAAAATTAGAAAAGGTTTTTTCTTAAATTTGTAGACTTTTTCCAAATAAGTAAACATATCTAATCTTCCATACTATTAGTATATATCTTATGACATTCATGTTATACTTCTCATTATTTTTTATTAAAGATCATAAAAAATAATTTTCTTTTTATATTATTTTCAAGGGAGTAAAATAATTCTCTCACATTTTCATCTACCTTATTAATAGTTTAAAAAATATAAAGACTTTTATCTTCATCCTAATATCCCACATTAGAGGAGAAAGAGATTAAGTATTCACCCATATGCACTAAAATTAAGTGTTAAAATAGAAGACTGTGAAGTTATAGTTCACTATATAAAGCAGAGCCTTCTACCAGTGTTGTTATGGAGTAAGAAAATTATACTAATTTTTATATTTAGTTAATAGCTGAAACATCTAGTTAAGCCAAAAAAAAAGAAGGTTTTATTTAAACTAATGTTTTTAGAAGAAATAAATTACAACATGTTAGGATAAAATCTTGAAAAAATAAAATTAGTCGATGAAATAATCAAAAGGTTAAGAAAAAACCTTGGATTAAAAGAAAAGGATATTTCTATATTAGAAAAAAGGAACAAATTACAAAAGAAGAATTAGAAATTAAAGATTATGTAGACAAAATTCAAAAAATATTCTTATGAAAATAAAAACCAGTTCAAAAGGACCATCACTAGTTTATAAGAAAGAAGGAATGGATGTTAACAAAATGATTTTTAATAAAATCCCTACAAAATTATATTATCTTAAGTATAATTATATACAATACGATAGTAGCAGTATCGTAGAATGAAATTTAGATGGAATGACAGAAAATTAATTTCTTACTCTACTCCATTATATGATGATATTTGTTACTACTGTAAAATGTAAATGAGGTAATTCTAACTCCTAAATAATAAGATTTATAATAAATGAATTTACTAGACAAGTTAAAAGCTAGTAAGATTTTTATTTATCAATAGAAGTTAAATTTTAAATATTTAATACTATAAAAATAAAGTAAGAGATGCACTTTTCTAAAAGTGTTAATACATTAATTTACATGATTACTAACCATTTTATTGGTATAACTACCTTATTGGTAGATAAGACTTATGATATGAGCAACTTATTAATTTAAGATGTTTGAATCTATCTTACCTTAGGTGGTACAAAGATGTCTTCTTTTCTAAAATTTTTACTAGGGATGATAGCTAAAGTAAAAAATAGGTTAAAATCTTATTATAGTAGAGTTATTAATTATTTTAGTTATACCTATAGAGAATTAGTTGTTAAGGTGGTGGCTAAAGGAGTTAAACTTTGCAATGAAATAATACTACATAGGTAGTTAAGAAAATAAGAAAATTCAAGGTGAAAAACTCTTAAGAGACTTCTATAAATAAATGGGTTATCCACCTACGAAATATCTTAAAAAATTCAGAATGAAGGGTTATAAAGTCATACCCCAAAATAAATTCTTTTATAAAAAGAAAAAATTAAAAGAAAAAAAAAGGCCTACTCCATAGAAAAGGAAGAAGAAAATAGTTATTTGTTATAAATGCAAAAAAAGAAAGCATTATTCTAATAAATGTAACATGAAACAAAAAAATTCAAGAGTTATCTATAAATGATGACATTAAAAGGGGATTAATGAATATCTTCTTATCAGAAGATGAATTTGAAGAATTAGACTTAAAGTAGATCTTCTTAAAGAGGAAACCACCTTTGCAGATGAGTTTGGTAGTTGTTGTAACAATCAGTTCAACTATTATCAAGTTTTATGCAAAAGTAATGGCTTATTAATGCTTACAAAGGAAGATACTCTAATATTAGATCTTATTGATAACATTATAAATCCAAAAGAAAAAAAGAAAATAGTTAGAAAAATATCTTCATTTGTCTCAAAATGAGATTAAGGTCAAAGAATCAGAAGAAGATTATAGTTTAAAAATTGTTATTTAGAGAATTAGAAATGACCATTTTAGTTCAAAAATTAGAAAAGCAATAATAGAACTTTCTATTAGAAAGCTTAAAGTTAAAATTAATCAATTAGAAACTAAGATAAAAGGATTAAAAAAAAAAGTATCAATATTAGAATCAGTATCAAAAAAGGACAAAGATCTTCCTGATCTTCCTGATATACAAAGAAAGTTAGAAAGAATAGTATGCATAGAGATTCCTGTAGCTTTTTGAAAGAGGAAAAAACATATGGTAGAATTACCATATGATGTGACTTTTAATGAAAGTCAAATTCTTACTAAGTCCCGACTCATAGATATGGGGTCAAAGCATTTAGAGATTTGTAAAAAGGAAATAAATGATCTTTTAAAGAAAGGGCTTATTAGAAAAAGTAACAACCCATAAAGTTGCCTAACATTTTAGGTTGAAAATATTAACTATAAGTTTTTAAATAAGACCTTAAGATGGATTAGGTATCCTATACCTAATAAAAAATATTTGCTTAATAGGTTTTAAGAAATCCAAGTATTTTTAAAAATTTGATATGAAATTTGGTTATTTGCAAATCTAAATTCATGAAAAAGATAAGTATAAAACAATATTTATAGTAGCATTCAGGCACTATAAATGGAATATAATGCCTTTTGGGTTAAAAAAAGCACCTTCTGAATTTCAAAAGATTATAAATGATTTATTGAATACTTATATAGTATTTACTATTGTCTATATTTATGATGTGTTAGTATTTTCTAACACAATAAAACAACATTTTAAACATTTAATCATATTTTTAAAGGTTATTAAAAAAGCTAGATTAGTCATATCAATTAAAAAGATGAAATTATTCCAAACTAAGGTCAAATTCCTTGGTCACTTCAAGTTTGCCTTTAAATTTCCTAATAAAATTAGAGAAAAACAACAATTGCAAAGGTTTTTAGGATGTTTGAATTATATTTCAAAATTTTATAAAGAATTAGTTTATGACACTAAGCCTTTATTTGAAAAATTAAAGAAAAATCCTCTCAAATGGACAAATGAGTATACTAAGGTAGTTAAAAAAATAAAATTGAAGACAAAATAATTATCATGCTCAACTCTTACTTATCCTAATGCCTTTAAAATAGTTAAAATTGATATATCAGATAAAAGTTATAGAGGAATCCTCAAATAAAGGATTAACTCAAAAGAACAACTCGTTTGCTTCACTTAAGGAGTATGGAAAAGAGTTGAGAGTCAATTACTTTACTATTAAAAAAGAAATCTTACTATTATGCAATGTATTCAAAAATTTAAAAGTAATCTGTTAAGGAATTCGTTTTAAGAATTGACTGTAAGTTAGTAAAAGATGTCCCTACTAAAGATATTAAAAATATCGCCTCGAAACAAATTTTTGCTAGATGGCAAGGAATATTTTTTGTATTTGATATTGATATTAAGTTTATTAAAAGAAATTTTAACATTTTGCCAGATTTCTTAGCTCATGAATTTTTGTAGGAAACTAAAAGATGAGTAAAAGGCCTCTTATATAAAGGCCCTAGTTTCCAACAAAGTTAATTAATTCACTAGCTAAAGGTGCAAAAGAAAAGGAAGTTAATAAACTTTGTGATGATACTTATGAGCAAGCTTTGGATAAATCTATTACATATCTTTTAATTCCTAAGCACATATTTTTTTATGTGTTGTTGAAAATAATTATACTCAGTTTAAACATAATGAGGTCGCATAATTTTATCTTAAAGATGATATGTATCCTTATAATAATATAAAGGATTATTTGTATTATTAGCAGATATACTTCATGAAATAAGCTCGATTGCAATTGAACCCATAGAAAGAGGATTTGGAAAAGGATTTGGTTATGGCTTTAGAGATTGGGCCTATGCCAAATCTCTTTGGCTATTAAGAACTAAAAGAATGATGGAATGTTAAAATCTATAATCACTTTGATTATATTGAAGTACATGAAAAAGCTTTATTATATGAAAATAGGCAAGAAAAATTTAGTTGGTTCATTTAAATACAACTTCCAAATGACCTAAAAAGATTTCCAAATTGGTTTAAAACCTATGTTATATATCTCTGTGAGTATGATCTTATGTTACCAAGATAGGAATAGTATTAAAGTCTTAAACTTAGAGGAATATTGTTCTTCTAAATAGTTGAAAGTTTAAACTTGTTAGTGTCTCATTATTGAAACCCCAAGTTGTACTACCTTCGTACTCCTGCTAGTTATGTGAAGGCATGTAAGGTTGTGGTTTAAGACATTGATAGTGATATAGTGATGCATAGATAGGTTAAGATCTGATCAATTGGTTAAAAGTGATGGTTTTTCTAGGAATAGAAATAAAGAAATAGTAATTGGTAAAAATTTAAATAATAATTAGTTACAGAATTAGACTCTTCCTTCTTCATCGTCTTCCTCGGTTTATAAATATGGAAGTTTCGTTTCTAAAGTCATTTATGTTATTAAAATTGTTAAAGAACCTTTACCCTTTACTCAAGGTTACAATGATTTTTTTTTGCTATCTTAGAATATTATTGACTCGCATTAGTAAAAATGTAAATTTATCCATATTGGGATGGTGTAAATAATATTAAAACCTACTATTAGATTGAGTTTAAATAACTCAATAATTATATATGTTAGAAATAAAAGACATAATTGATTTCATAACTCCTTATTAAGAGTAATTGAGTTTGCTCTTAGTGATAGGCATATTTAGTTCTTTTATTTTCCTATGCATGCTCTATGTTTGGACATTAAAATTGAGGGATTTTATATGATACCTACTTCCAAAAATTTAATCCTTATTTATAGGATATATTATAACATTATTAACTCTACCGTTCTAGGAATTAAAGATATTTTAGCAAAATATATTGATAAAGGGGCTACTACATTGTTTTTAACTAATAGATCAAAATCTAATATTATAATTCCTAAAACAATTGCTTGGGATCGGGTTAAATTACTTGAAAAATGGATATTAGAAAAAGCAGTTAAACTTGTTAAACAGGTTAATAAACAAGTGGAAGAAGTATTAAATTCCAAGATAGAGAAGTCAAAATTTGATTTACTCTATCTAAAAGTGTGAAATTATGTGAAATTAAATTTCGAAAAGGAAAAAGAAAAGGTTAAACTTAGATTCTTTACCTCTTTAGTAGATAATCTCTACTAGTTGACATAATATCTTAGACACAAAATGACCTTAAAAAAACATTTTATACTGCATAAGAGATATTGTAAACTACACAAATACTTAATTTTAAGATTTTTTTAATAAATTTCTATGATTTATTATATATGATATTAATTTAATAATTATTTTGTAGTCATTTTTAGTATTTTAATAAAATTAAAATTTCAAAATATATATCTAATTTTCTTTTTTACACTATAAAGTTATGTATACTTAATTTACATTTTTATTCTTTTTCTTTCTTTTAACCAAATTACTCAATTTTATATATTAAATTTTTTAACCAAAGCAATTTTTTTTAAGATCAATGCTTGTAGTATAGTAATACTATTGATTAGTATTTTACTTATGAATTTAATTATAATCAACATACAAAAATGACATACTTTACTTTTTAATCAATCATTTTGTTTTAATTTCATTTAATTCCTCTAATATAAGTTTAAAATCTTAAATTAACTAAAATACTAATTATAATAAATAACTAAATCAATTTCAATTTTATTTAATTGTTTAAAATTTGAATTAAAAGAAAATTAGCTTACTTGATTTTTATGAAAAACATAATGCTAATTTATTATTTTTACACTTTTTATTATATATCTAGAACTCACTCTTAAACTTGGATTTATCATAATCACAAGCCTAACATATAACAAGTTTTATACAAACTTTTAATTTGATGGTAAATGCAAAATATTTCAAATCTAATGGTCATAATTTAGTAGGCATGGGTGTAGAATTTTTTGGTTTGCCCATTATTATGAGTTTTAAAAGAAGAGAGAAAAGAAGAAGAAGAAGAAGAAGAGATTATAAATGTAATGTGCCAAACTCAATTTTTCATTAAAATGGAAAAAAAAAATCTAAACTTTATCTTTATAGATAATTTTTTATATTATAGTTATATATATTTGCTTTATGAAAATATCAATCATTAGATACTCTTGAGGTATATATAAAGGAAATTATAAGTAATTAGATAAAAAGTGAAAATTGTAAGATCTTTTATTTATGGTAAATATTATAGAAAATATACTAATTTAGAGCAATGTCCAAATTTATTTGTGAAATTCCTTAAAAGTTATAATATATATGTATGATAAACTATGTCAAACACACTTTAACAAAAAGTATGATAGAAAATTATAATTATATTTTAACAAATATAGTCAGGAGTATAATAAGTAAATCCTCTCAACTTAAGTTTTTGTGGATGTATGCCATCCAAACCATAAACTATTTGTGAAATAGAATTCCTAATAAGGAAATTCAAAGTACTCTTATTGAGCTGCAAATGTAAAAAAAGCCTAATTTAAGGTATTTAAATATTTGGAGTTATTTAGCAAAAGTAAGAATCCTCTTGTAAAGAATTAAACTCTCAAAAAATTAATAGTTACTTTATTAGTTATATAGATTTATCTAAAGTGTATAACTATAATTCAAAAATTTTAAAAACTGATGATGTAATTCATTGAAAATAGTGAAATTAGTGGGAGTAATGAATGTCAAAATATAGATATAAAAGAAATTAGAGTTAATATTTCTTTATCCATAATAGTTTTTTGTTCATTATATCACCAAATATTGTTCTAGATATTAAAGAATATTTGGATGAAGAAATACTTTTTGAAAGAACTAACTCACAACTAACTAATATAAATAAACTATATTATAATTATGATATTTTTTTTAGGGTTCGAAGTTGTCGATATTATTATTAAAATGCTAAAAATTTATATAGTAATTTCATAATAGTATTTTTCTCTAAAAATGACAAATACTTAAAGGGTACCAAATTTAATAAAAATTAAAGTATTTGGTTATTAAGGAGAAGATTAAAAAATGAAGAGTATTTATAAAATACTAATTGATTTCATGATAGTAAATTAATATAAAAGTTTACAACTAATATTATGCAGAGAATATATTCTCAAAATAAATTTTAATTGTATTAATGATAATTAATGATATATAATATAATAATACTTAAAACTCATTGATGAATTTTTAATATACATTATATATTTCATGTTATCTTATAATAGTGTACACATTATTATTTTAAAATAAATAAGAAAGTCTTTATAAACTATTATTGTAGACCGTTATAAAATTATGTCTTATGAGTTTTTTTATAATATATTACAAGTGTTGTAGTGTACAAAATGAAGTATTTTAGTCTAATACGATATAACCACCATAATTACTATTAATGGTTTATCACATTATGATATTATGATGAAATTGTAAGATCATCATTTGCACATAATGATTAATATAGTAAATTCTAATAAGATTAAGTAGGAAAATATTATAATATTTTTAATTAATAATATTAAAATATTTTTGAATAATATTCTCATTAATAATTTATTCATAATATAGCCTAATGAGTAAGAAATAATTTTATATATTATTTTACTATTAAAAATAATTTTGAATGTAATTTAAGTATTAATGAATATATGTAATTTAAATTATAAAATTATATATATATATATATATATATATATATATATAACTAGTAAATTATTTTCTTAATATACAAAAAATTTTTATTTAAAAGTGTATAATTACAATAAAACTCATGAGAGAGAAATTAATTATTAAGTTAAAATGAACTCTCCAATCATATTAATGGTTAGAATTATTGCAAAAATCAAGTATATATTATTTATGTAAAATTATTTAATTTTAAAATTTGAAATATTAATATTTATGATGACAATTTGTTTTTATTAAGAAATCTAAGAGTTTACTTTGTTTTACTATTAACCTAATGACTAGTATTATAAATTGCACATCATCTCGTCAAATTTTTACACTTTGCAAAATAGTATGCCAAGATCTATAAATTATATCCCAAACTTTCAAAATTGTATGCTATGAGTGTGATAGCCCTAAAACTTGTAAATTTTAGAAATCATACTTTAGAAGGATCACATGGTAGTGAGATAGACAAAAATATTTCACACCAAATTAGACCACTATAATTAAAAAAAGATCCAATTAATGTTTTATCTATAACAACTCTTTCTTTTTTATGTGAGAGGATATTACAGTCGAAATTTGTTAGATAAATGACATCCTCGTCACTACAAGATACAAAATCATAGGATCACATCAGTAAGTGGTAAGATTGTAGAAATAACCCCCAGTAGCCCCCACAAGCTAAACAGAAGAGAAAAGTGGCTCTCACCCTGTTGGCACCTAACTTCTCCACTTCTGACTAGTGTAAGGTTATGATACCATTTGTAATAACATGAGCCCTCACATGAAACTATGCATCATCGCATTTAGTGAGACAGAAAAGAGATTCACACATAAACTTGGGCTATTATAACATAAAAAATATCTAATTAGTACTTTATTTATATTACTATTTAACTTATAAATCATTCTCCCTTCTATTTCTTTCTAATATAGGAGGGGTATTACAATCATTGATCTCAGACTAACAATATTATGCGAGATGCACCTCACATTTCAGACATCAGATGGAATATGAAGTTTTAATATTGGCATAAAGTTTAGGAGATGTATCGTATAAAATTTTGAAAGGAGTATCCAATAATTGGAAAGTAGCACAACATCTTGGTTGGTTCCCAAGCTAGTTGTCTTTCTTTATTTGCCTTTTCTTTAATAGGAAGAATAAGAGAGATAGGCATTAAATTGTACATTTGATGATAAGAGTTTGAACCTTAACTCCACCACAAAAGCTAACTCAAGAATGGAGGGTTGATCCAACCCTTATAAACAGCCCAAAGACCCTCTCAGGAACTGATGTGGAACACATCATTCCCGACCCCTTTAAACTGCACATCCCCGTGCTGCCTCATTGGCATAGTGGTAGCGAACCTTTGTACATGCGCCCACCAACCCTCTAAGATTTGGCTCTGATACCACCTGATAAGGGTTTGAACCCTAACTCCACCACAAAAGCTAGCTCAAGAATGGAGGGTCGATCCAACCCTTATAAACAACCCAAAGACCCTCTCAGGAACTGATGTGGGACACATCACCACTTGATAAGAGTTTAAACCCTAACTCCACCACAAAAGCTAGCTCAAAAATGGAGGGTTGATCCAACCCTTATAAACAGCCCAAAGACCCTCTCAGGAACTGATGTGGGACACATCATTCCCGACCCCTTTAAATTGCACGTCCCCGTGCTGCCTCATCGGCACGGTGGCAGGGAACCTTTGTACATGCGCGCACTAACCCTCTAAGGTTTGGCTCTGATACCACCTGATAAGAGTTTGAACCCTAACTCCACCACAAAAGCTAGCTCAAGAATGGAGGGTTGATCCAACCCTTATAAACAGCCCAAAGACCCTCTTAGGAACTGATGTGGGACACATCATTCCCGACCCCTTTAAACTTCACGTCCCCGTGCTGCCTCATCGGCACGGTGGCAGGGAACCTTTGTACATGCGCCCACCAACCCTCTGAGATTTGGCTCTAATACAACCTGATAAGAGTTTGAACCCTAACTCCACCACAAAAGCTATCTCAAGAATGGAGGGTTGATCCAACCCTTATAAACAGCCCAACAACCTATGACCATACTTTTGTATAAAGTGGCTTATTTTAATGCTAACAAGTTTAAGTCATCTTTGCCTAGTGTTGTTATTGTTCTATTGCAGGAATTTGAAGGTGTATTCCATGACAATGGCCCAAGTGGATTGCCACCTGAGAGAGGAATTGACCATCAAATTGATTTCATCCCTGGTGCATCCATCCCAAACCAGCCAGCATATAAGAGTAAACCTAAGGAGACAAAGGAGCATAAAAGGCAAGTTGAAGAACTTAGTTTCAAAGGATATGTGAGGGAAGGCATGAGTCATTATACAATCCCTGTCTTACTTGTAAAAGGAAAGTTGAACAAAAGACATGCCAAGTGGAACAAATTCATTCAGACCTTTCCTTACATCATCAAGTATAAACAAGGCAATGATTCGAGGACGAATCTTTTCGAGGAAAGGGGGAATGATGAGAATCGTAGAGATGAAGGGCGGAAGGTTTCAAAGGATGCAAGAGGTCCATTGCCCATTCCAGAAGGCCCAAAAACACGAGCTAAAACTTCAATTGATGCAAGAGGTCCATTGCACATTTTAGAAGGCCCAATAACATGAGCTAGGGCTTCAATGGATGCAAGAGGTCCATTGCACATTCCAGAAAGCCCAATAACACGAACTAGGGCCAAAAAGATGAAAGAAGCACTAAATGGGCTTATTAAGGACACTCAGGCCAACCCAACTTCAAATGGTGCGAATTTGAACTTGAAAGAGAGTGTAGACCTTATTAATACCAATAAAGTAATTAAAGAGTTAGGACTAGTAGTAGTAGTCACTCCAAATTAGGAGTTTATTTTCCATATAAGAATTTGTAGTTAGATAGGAATTCCTCCTAAATAAGGAATTGTCCTAATTAGGAACTTTGCCTCTTTAAGATTGCCATCCTAGCCTATAAATAGGCACCCCTTGTTAGCTTTGGAGATCAGACAATCAAGAAATAAGACAACTTTGAGTGAAATAAACAGCAAGGGTTTTTCTCCCTCGGTTTTTTTAAAAACTGAAGAACTTATCAAGAGGTAATTCTTCTTGTGGCGTTCAAATCGACTTATCACTCCCAATTCCTTCCTTTTCTGGAGTGTGGCGTCCATATCCATCTTGAATACCCTAGGTTCGTGTTCCTTCAAATATTAGGTCTAGGGTTTGTGTTATTAAACTCTGATTTAGCTTTCCTGGTTATTCTTTGATTCATTGTGTGCGTTGGGTCCCTAAGTCACGACTTTTTGGGGTTTTCCGCATCAGTTGGTATCAGAGCTTGGCTCTAAATCAGTTGGCTCTAAATCAGAAAAAAATAATAATAATGACTTCAAAACGTAAAGGTGCTACTCAGGAGGGAGCTATTGACATGTCCTTCTTGATCAAAGCTATGCAACAATAATTTGAGCACATGAATACTAGATTTGATGATATGAGGGAAAGGATGGAGGTGCAAGCTAATACAATATTAGAATTGCAAAAGAGGTACGAAGAATATGAGGCTCCTAAAACAAGTAGGCAATTGAAACGTGCCTATGACCATGAAGATGATGATTCTGTGCCATCAACAAGGGGTGAAAGTGATGGAGAGAAGTATCCGATTAATCAAGTAGCTCTCATCGCAAGGCGAGCATTGAATGTGAAAGTGAAGGAAGAAAACGAGGTGCAACGAGATAACATCTTTCAGACAAGGAGTTTCGTCAAAGATAAGGTATGTAGTATGATTATTGATGGTGGGAGTTGCACTAATGTTGCTAGTATAACTATGGTTGAGAAGCTGAACTTACCTACTATGAAGCATCCTAGGCCATATAAGCTTCAATGGTTGAATGAGACTAGTGAAGTTAAGGTAGATAAGCAAGTGCTCGTGTCATTTTCTATTGGAAGGTAGCATGATGAAGTTTTATGTGATGTTATACCTATGCAAGTAGGTCATATTCTATTAGGAAGGCCATGGCAGTTTGACAGGCGAGTTATGCATGATGGATTCAAGAATAGATATTCCTTTGTAATGAATGAAAAAATTGTCACTCTTGTACCATTATCACCTCAACAAGCTTATGAGGATCAATTGAGGATTAAAAATGAGAGTGAACAGAAAGGAGAGATTGAAAAAAGAGGAAAGAGAGCAGAAAATGTGAGAACACAAGAGAAAGAGAAGAAAACAAAAAGTTTCTATGAAAAAGAAAGTGATGCCAAAGGAGCTAGCTTTTGTGGTGGAGTTAGGGTTCAAACTCTTATCATTTGAGTAAAATGTTATGTCAGGTGATGAACCCCACTCAATTATTGAACTCAAGCAACGCCTTCAACTGTGCATGACACACTCCCAAGACTACTCAAGCACTATGTTATGGTCAATTATGTCCCCACAATCAAATGTTCATTAACTGACAACAACATGTATGTTTTAGTGGTTTTGGTGGTGTATATTTTAGAGTCTGGTATATTGCTTGAGATGAATAATTAAGTGGTGTTTACCAACTGACCAAATATTTTACTTCAACACGCCCTTTGGAATTTATCTGTCATGCGCCTCCTATATAAGAAGTAAACTCTAAGAAAAGACAACTTGTCGACCAACCAAACATATTACATCGTTGTCTAGTTATTGCATGAGATTATTTAAAAATTATAAGACACATTTCTAAAATTGTATGCTTACGTTAAAACTTAGTATTCTACCAAATAACACAAAAAGCTTTGAATATTTATTTTGAAGGGTCTAATTGACTACAACGTAATGCTTTAGCGATTGTGAGCACCTACCCCTACACTTGGAGTTGTTAGGTCATTCACCATAAAATATTTTTTTAATGGGTCTGACAGAAAATTTTTTATTCTAATTTAACAACCCAGAAAATGTTTCATTCTAGTTTAGCAAGTTGAATAATAAGTACACTTTAGCAACCTAGAAAATGTTTGGTCCAGTTTTAAGTTTTTTCATGTTGTTGGCCAAATATTACATACTAATTACAAAAAATTGTGTCACTAGTAAGAAATGACACGTTTGACCTCCAGATATTTTTATGCAAGTTAAATTGCACCACGATGTAATGTGTTACTATTTTAGAGTTTACCCTTGACATAGTCCTTATAGTTCCGTGAGAATGTTGATGGGAGAGGGGGTAATAGAACATAAATAGCTTATAAAATTTCTCCCACTTCCTTGAACTTGTGAGGAAATAATTTGATGTGTCCCACATCAGTTCCTGAGAAGGTCTTTGGGCTGTTTATAAGGGTTGGATCAACCCTCCATTCTTGAG
>JAHOYR010005942.1:12970-29776 GCA_023213295.1 Bruguiera hainesii | reverse complement strand
ATAAACAGCCCAAAGACCCCCTCAGGAACTGATGTGGGACACATCAGGTCCTCACAGCTGTTTGGGAAAACTTGTTGACGTATAAGTTTGTCAATCGACCAGACATTTGGCTACAACGTACACTGTGGGTCCTTGTCACAAGGTCTGCCCATTGGATAAGCAACGACTATGGAATGAAGGTTTGTTCACCAAACAAACATTTTATGCCAGTTTGAACTTATTATATGCCACGTTCCAAAAATATACCACATCTATCAGAATTTGTATGCCACTTTCAATCTATACTATTCCAAGACTCGACAAAGCTCTAAATGTTTCAATGTGAGGCCAAATCAAGCACGACATAATGTTGTAATATATATAAGGGTGAATCCCGCAAGATCCTCTTTGTTACACTAGGGAACTAAAGAAGGACACTTTGTTGGACTTTAAGTTATCATGGTGTTCACTTTGTTGGACTATAGATGGAAAGACGAGTGTAACAACTTGTATAAAATCCCATCACAATTATACATCTAAGAAGACATATATTACACAACCTCTATACTGAATAAGCTAATTTTAAAAAAGTGCACAGCACTAGAGCGCTCACTCTACAACCTAAGTGGGACTTCGCATGGCGTTCACTCTGTTGTACTACTAACCTAAGAACAAGTATTATAAAATTGCACGTCATCCCAACAAATTGGTACATCTAGCAAAATTGTATGCTGTGATCAACAAGTTTGTACATTAGTCATGTAACATTATATGGTATGAGTGCACTCTCTCCACAACCAAAATTGAAGTGCTTTCCCATAAGTTTCAGAACTTGTCTTCAGAATATTGTTACATTACATGACAAATTACATTTAGTTGCAATAATGTACACTCTCTACTAGAATATACACAGCCATAGTAGAGAATACTAATCCGTGTTTGTCATACCATGAAATTTATTATAACATCTATGTATCTTAGGTTAAATATAAGCTTTGATTAAGACGAAAACTTGGAAAGACTTTCTTGTCAAACATGTAAACATTGTAAGCCACTCACAAACCCAATGTTGGTTGCTATCACATTTTCCACATCTAGAATTTATGGGGTGAGAATTCGAATAGTGTCATCAGAGTTGCGCTAGCAAACCAAGGTTAAGTATGATACATTGTATGCCATTCCACAACATTTGTACGCCAACCTATTATACAACATGTCAACCTTTGTATGCCAAAGGTCTAAATATAACAGAAGAATGGCCCACAAGAGGAAAATGTCAAAGTTTTTGCAACAACTATCTCACATTCCCAAGTGCCAGTTTTAGGGAGAGAGTTCACATGATGTTCACTTTATTCCCAAGTACATCACGAATTGTATGCCATCCAACTAAAGTACATTTCAAAATGGTACGTCCAATACCATTAATCATACATGAATCTTTAAAAATTATACCACAGAAGTTCATTCACTCCATAATCCAAACTGAAGTACTTTCTCATAAGTTTTAAAAATTATACTTTAGAAGGGTACAAGTCACGATGTACCCATGACAGGAACATAGCAAATGTGAAAGAGATGCACCTGCCTAGATGATATGAATTCTGATTATTTGTAAACGGAACCTAACACCAATGTTGGTATAGGATCGTTCTAACAAAGGTTAAGGGATTTTGGACTTCTGACCCAATGATTATAAACAACCAAGAACCAGAACTATAAGATTTAGACGCCACACCCAACAACAAAAATGTTGAAGAAGATAAGTCTGTTGAACCAACACACTCAAGTATGAAAGTTCAGAATTAGTTCTCAAAGAACCAGAGAAAATAGCTCATACATTCATCATATGCTGTCCTCCCCTCTAACCAACCCTTTTATATGCTAGCCCCCCCTAAACCCTAGCTAATAAGATGGGCTTATTAAGGAAATTCGTCCAATCTGCCAGCCACCCTTGTTATGTGCTAATAAGATGGGTTTACTAAGGAAATTCGTCCAATCTGCCAGCCACCCCTTTTTATATGCTAATAAGATGGGCTTATTGAGGAAATTGGTCTAACCCATTAAATAATAATAATAACCCATGAAAATAACCCATTTAAATGCCCAAACATGGGCTCCCAAATCCAACTTCCTTCCCAAGGTCATGGTTCTTGAATTCCTCCACAGATGACACATTTGCAAGCCTTAGCGAAACCTCCATCATCCTTAACTTGTACCTAGCAACTTCCTGATAGTAAATGTTGCACACCAAGTTGTTGAGAGCTTCCTTTATTTTCTTTGACCTTGCCCTTGTCATTGGTCCTCTAAGGTTTTGCAAAACATCAACTCCCTTGTTGATTTGAGTTGGTACAATATGGCTTCCATCACTAGACTTCTAACATCGAAGGTGGCTTGGGTATTCTTGCTAGTAGATTTGGAGTCATTACCAATCATTTTATATGAAATTGAAATACTATAATAAGATTCAAAAGATCACCTTGTTTTTAAATTCACAGGACTTAGTTAGCTTTAGTATGATCTTTTAAAGCTTAGGAGTATGATTATATTTAGTGAAGGTTGTAATCAATCCCAATGCTTGTTGCAAGTAATAGTATTATTGTTCATCCATTTTTACTTCTATGCTTTTTCTTGCTTGGACTTTTATTATTATTCTTTTCTCCTTGCATGCAGCTTTTAATTTTTCCATCATGGGCACACTTGGGTTTTTGATATTTTGATGAGATAGGAGGAGGAAACTAGGGTGTAAGGGAAGTTTTTTATGGAGAATATGTGGTCCAACTGGGGCATTAGGGTTGTCAAACACTTTTAACAAAGATCCCTTTGAAAGTTTTGAGAATGTTGGAATACTTTTTGCAGTGATCCCTTACAATAGAGTGTCTAAGATAGGTTTAATGATGATTCCTCACACCCATAATGGGAATGAGATTTTTTAAATAGTTTTAAAAAGTATTTAGATACTTTTATAGTGATTCTTTATACTATAAATAGGAATGAGATTTTCTAAAAAAATTTTAAAGGTATTCTTAAAAATTTTTTAAAAGTATTTAAATGATTTTTTATGGTGATCTTTCGCACCAAAAATAGAGATGAGATTATGATTATCAAACTGACCTATTTGTAGAAGGAGAGGAATTTTTCAAGTTTCATTTTATTTAAAGAATTCTAAGGTTGTTTAGGAGGTTGTGTTATTGTTATTTTTAATTTAATCTATAGATGTTTAAAAGGGCAATTAATTCAAAATGGTTATTGAACCACTTACTTGCCCATTTGGGCATTCTTTGGTCAATTGATAAGTTCTTACAATTTTGGAATTCTAAAGATTTAATTTTAGAATTTCTACTTTTATGACATGAGTTCTAAAATATTTTAAGTATTGAAAATGAGTAATAAGCAAATTTATTATTGTTTTTGAAAGTATTAGAGTCTAAGTTTTAATTGGATCATTTACTTGCATTAATAAGTTTTATTCAATCAATGTAAATAATTTAAGAAAATGGTTTTTCATACTACTATTTTCATGACTATTATTCCTTCTTTTTATTTATGTTACTTGAATTTTTTTATATATATTTTTATAAATGAGGAAATTCTTTAAAATACTTGTCTTTTAAGTATTCCATTACTATTTTAAGGACATAACCAAATCACACAAAATTAAGGTTTAGAAAATTTGATTACATCAAACTCCATTTCATTTTCAATTTATTAGAGATAAGAAAAAGACATGTATAAATATTTATAGGATAAGAAAGACCCTGGATCAATTTTAGTCTAGAGAATGAATAAAAGTTGGGAAAGGATCCAACAAAAGGGCTACAAATTAGGCCATCCAATTAGTCTATTCAAGGTGGTAAAAACATAAAGAACAATGTTGTTTGATGTGAGAATGATGTTATTTCAAGAAGAGAGGAGAGTTGCCACACAGATGTTGAAATGGCAATGTTTTAGAGCTCTTATAAAATTTCTTCTTTAAGAAAACCCTAACACTTTCAGCCGACTCACATGTCTCTCTCAACCATAAATTGTCTCATTGTCCTCTGTGGACCACCAGGCTCTACCACTCCCTATCTTTCGACCTTCAAGCCACATTATAATTTAGGACTAAATGGTTCCCTTGTTTCCTACCCATTTACCATGTGATTTAACCTATGTGATTTAACCTTAGCTCGTTCAAATCTTTATGAAGTCTTCAAGGTTTCGGTGCCTTGAAAACCTATTTTTCATAGGTTTAGGTACCAATATTTTTTTTTTTTGTTTAAGCACTAAGTTGAGGATCCCTACTTATCCTTGGCTTTTCTTTTTTGTTTTTTTTTTTCAAAAAAATTTGAAATAAAGAGTTGTTTGTTCTTTTTTTTTTCTTCAAAAAAAAGTAGAAAAGGATAAAAAAAAGAAACAAAGAAAAAGGTTTACTATGCCTGTGAGATGGTGAGCTATGCTTCAGTTTGTTTAGTTTGATGCTAAAGATGTGTGAGTCTTAAGTTGAGATTTGGTCTTGGGATAAGGTGGTAAATAGGTTATAGCTAGATGTTGATGTCGAAGCTTCAGGGATTTAGGGAATAATGAAGCAGGAAGTTGAATGAATTGAAGAATCAACCTTAAGCCCAATCAATCTCGTGGAGAAGTGATTTGCAAGGAAGAGAAAAGAATCAAGAGGATTAGGAGAGAGAAAAGTGGTTGCATAGAAAAGGAACGAAGAGTGTATTGATTGATTGAAGAATTGCATAATAGATCACACACATTGCATATGCCCTTCTTTTTGGCTTATTTACTGATTAAGATCAATTACAATATGTATTCTAGAAGCTCAATAAGGCTAAAATTTATATAAAAAAAACAACATAACAAGGAAGAATTTAAATGATTCCTGCTATTAAAACCCAATTTTTCTTGCTCCTGCACTTTGTTAGAACCACTATAACATTTAACTACCAAAAGCTTCCACATTGACTTTTATTTTTCTTCATATCAAAACCTTCGCTCTTAAGCACCCTTGTCCTAAAAGGTACAGGTAAGGTACTTCTTCTCAAGATCATAGGGGCATTCCCAAGTAGGAGCGACACCTATAGACTACTGGACCAAAACCTAAATGACTACTCGGTTGGTGTATTTAACAATCTGGCTATCCAAGATAGCTAGAGGAATGGCTTGGGTCAAGAGGTCCAACATTTTAGGGGACAACTTAAGGGTGAAGTCTCGAGTGGAACTAAGCTTCACCTTAAGCTAGGATATGTAAAATAGGAAATGGATTTTAGCTTAAGGAGATAATGTTAGATGATTGGCCACCTTACCTATCTTAGCAAGAACTTGGTACAGGCCAAAACAACCTAGTAACCAATTTCTAGTAGAGACGTTGCATCAGAAAGTGCGGTTGATATGGTTGCAATTTGAGGAAGACATAGTCCCCTACTTGAAACTCTCTTTCTGAGTGATTTCTATCACATTACTACTTTATGTAGTTTTGTGCTTTGGTGAGGTAGTATTGTAGTAGACGGATGGTGGCATCCTTGAGATAGAGCTGTTGATTTACTAAAGGAATAGTCGAGTTGCCTGGCATGCATGGGAGGTGGATTGGAGCAAAGTAGCTCTATAAGGGTTAAAATGGTGTCATATGAATGCTGGAATGGAAGTAAGTCATGTAACCCCATACCACGAGTGATAGCCAAGAACTCCAGTGATGATGGTAAGCACTGGTAGCACACCTCAAGTACGTCTCAAGACCCTGCCACAAACCACCTAGAATCGAAAGTGGTTGAAACAACCTAGGAAAAGCAGAGGGATCGAATTTACAACATTGACACATGTCACATTCTCATACGTAGTACTCTATGTCCTTATTGAATGCATCATACTCGTATCGGAAGTGTCCATTGCGATTGTAAATTCTAGCAAGAAATTACGCATGGCAAGAATAAGGGCGGTGACCTAAGTCATCTCAAATTGTGAGAATGCATCATCGGCATCAAATGACTAAGTGCAGGAAGAATCCTTTTTAAGGAGTTGATTCAAGGGATGGGTGATTCTTCCATAACCACAAACAAATTGATTGTAATTGTTGGTGAGGCCAAGGATCCTGAGTCGTTGTCGAAGATTAGTAGGGGGGCCAATTCAAAACTGCTTTAACCTGATGCGGAAAACTCCAAAAAGTCGTGGCTTAGGGACCCAACGCACACAATGAATCAAAGAACTAGGAAAGATAAATCAGAGTTTAATAACACAAACCCTAGACCCAATATTTGAAGGAACACGAACCTAGGGTATTCAAGATGGATATGGACGCCACACTCCAGAAAAGGAAGGAATTGGGAGTGATAAGTCGATTTGAACACCACAAGAAGAATTACCTCTTGATAAGTTCTTCAGTTCTTAAAGAACCGAGGGAGAAAAACCCTTGTTATTTATTTCACTCAAAGTTGTCTTATTTCTTGATTGTCTGATTTCCAAAACTTACAAAAGGTGTGTATTTATAGGCTTAGCTAACAATTCTAAAGAGGCAAAATTCGTATTTAGGAGAAATCCCTATTTTGGAGGAATTTCGGACTGATTCCAGCACATACAATAAACTCCTATTTAGAAGTGAATGCTATCACTTAGTTTGACTCGTTAAGTAGTCCAATTATATTAATTAGGCCTGAGCTCTCTTTAAAACTTGAATTCGCACCATTTGAAACTTGGTTGGCCTAAATGTCCAGAATTAGCCCATTTAGTGCTTCTTTAATCTTTCTAGCCCTAGCTCGTGTTATTGGGCCTTCTGAAATGTGCAATGGACCTCTTGCATCCATTGAAACTCTAGCTCATGTTATTGGGCCTTCTGGAATGTGTAATGGACCTCTTGCATCAATTGAAACTCTAGCTTGTGTTATTGGGCCTTCTGGAA
Organism: Bruguiera hainesii; assembly: GCA_023213295.1. NCBI lineage: Eukaryota > Viridiplantae > Streptophyta > Magnoliopsida > Malpighiales > Rhizophoraceae > Bruguiera > Bruguiera hainesii. The sequence goes on along the minus strand of JAHOYR010005942.1, from coordinate 22,923 downwards.
TGGGCAATGGACCTTTTGGATCTATTGAAGCCTTCCATCCATCATCTCCACGATTCTCATCATTCCCCCTTTCCTCAAAAGGATTCATCCTCGAATCATTGCCTTGTTTATACTTGATGATGTAGGGAAAGGTCTGAATGAATTTGATCCACTTGACATGTCTTTTGTTCAACTTTCCTTGTACAAGTAGGACAGGAACTGCATAAGGACTCATGCTTTCCCTTACATGCCCTTTTGAAATATGTTCCTCGACCTGCATTTGAAACTGCCTTCTCTCCTTTGGATTACTCTTATATGTTGGCCGATTTTGGATGGATGCACCAAGGATGAAATCAATTCGATGCTCAATTCCTCTCTTGGGTGGCAATTCACTTGGGTCATTGTCATGGAATACACCTTCAAATTCCTATAATAGAACAACAACAACACTAGGCAAAGATGACTCAAACTTGTTAGTGTTAAAATAAGCCTCTTTATACAAAAGTATGATCATAGGTTATTTGACAAATATTGCTCTTTGTACATCACTTTCTTTTGCATAGGAACCTTCTGTTTTCTTCTCCTTCTCTTGTATTCTCACGATTTCTCCTCTCTTTTCTCTTTTTTCCATCTCTCTTTTCTGTTCACTCTCAGTTTTAATCCTTAATAGATCCTCATAAGGTTATTGAGGTTACAAGAGTGACGGGTTTATCATTCATTACAAAGGAATATCGATTCTTGAATCCATCATACATAACTCATCTGTCAAACTGCCATGGCCTTCCTAATAGAATATAGCCTGCTTGCATAGGCACAACATCACATAAAACTTCATCGTGATACCTTCCAATAGAAAATGACACGAGCACTTGCTTATCTACTTTAACTTCACCACTCTCATTCAACCATTGAAACTTATATGGTTTAGGATGCTTCATAGTAGGTAAATTCAGCTTCTCAACCATAGTTGTGCTAGCAACATTAGTGCAACTCCCACCATCAATATGACCTTATCTTTCACAAAACACCTTGTCTGAAAGATGTTATCTCGTTGCACCTCGTTTTCTTTCTTCACTTGCACATTTAATGCTTGCCTTGCGATGAGAGCTACTGGATTAATCGGATACTTCTCTCCATCACTTTCACCCCTTGTTGATGGCATAGAATCATCATCTTCATGGTCATAGGCATGTTTCAATTGCCTTTTTGCTTTAGGAGCCTTATATTCTTCGTACCTCCTTTGCAACTCTGACATTGTATTAGCTTGCTCCTCCATCATCTCTCTCATATCATCAAATCTGGTATTCATGTGCTCAAATTGTTGTTGCATAGCATTGATCATGAAGGACATGTCAACAGCTCCCTCTTGAGCAGCACCTTTGTGTTTTGAAGTCATATTATCTTTTCTGATTTAGAGTCAACTGATTTAGAGCTGGGCTCTAATACCAACTGATGCGGAAAACCCCAAAAAGTCGTGGCTTAGGGACCCAATGCACACAATGAATCAAAGAACAACTAGGAAAGCTAAATCAGAGTTTAATAACACAAACCCTAGACCCAATATTCGAAAGAACACGAACCTAGGGTATTCAAGATGGATATGGACGCCACACTCCAAAAAAGGAAGGAATTGGAAGTGATAAGTCGATTTGAACACCACAAGAAGAATTACCTCTTGATAAGTTCTTCAGTTCTTAAAGAACTGAGGGAGAAAAACCCTTGCTGTTTATTTCACTCAAAGTTGTCTTATTTCTTGATTGTCTGATTTCCAAAGCTTACAAGGGGTGTGTATTTATAGGCTTAGCTAACAATCCTAAAGAGGCAAAATTCGTATTTAGGAGAAATCCCTATTTTGGAGGAATTTCGGACTAATTCCAGCACATACAATAAACTCTTATTTAAGAGTGAATGCTATCACTTAGTCTGACTCATTAAGTAGTCCAATTATATTAATTAGGCCTGAGCTCTCTTTAAAACTTGAATTCGCACCATTTGAAGCTTGGTTTGCCTGAATATCCAGAATCAGCCCATTTAGTGCTTCTTTAATCTTTTTGGCCCTAGGTCGTGTTATTGGGCCTTCTGGAATGTGCAATGGACCTCTTGCATCCATTGAAGCTCTAGCTCGTGTTATTGGGCCTTCTGGAATGTGCAATGGACCTCTTGCATCAATTGAAACTCTAACTTGTGTTATTGGGCCTTCTGGAAAGGGCAATGGACCTTTTGGATCTATTGAAGCCTTCCATCCATCATCTCCACGATTCTCATCATAACCTTTTTGAAATCTGTCACCACTCTGAGAACTAAAATGACATGGCCTAGGTATCTGACCTTTGTTTGGGCCAAAAAACACTAGTTCTATTTTGCAAAGAGCTTGTTTTGCCAAAGTAATTGTAGGATTTGGTGTAGATGAAGAAGATGGTCATCCCAAGATTTTTTGTCAACCAGGACGTCGCTCAAGAAAACCAGTATGAAACTTCGAAGAAATGGCCGAGATGTCATTCATCAGGCCCTAAAAGGTCAATGGAGCATTTGTTAATGCGAATGAAAGAACTAGAAATTCATAGTGGCCATTGTGGGTTTTAAATGTCTTCTTATGCACGTCAATTAGGTGTATCCAAATTTGGTGGTAACTCAATTAAAGATCACCTTTAGAAAATAGAATTGCTCCTCCCAATTCGTTGAGCAGTTGATCAATGAGTGGAATGGGGAATTTCTCTTTGACAGTGGTATTGTTCAGTTCCTTGTAATCTACACACAATCACCAACAATTATCCTTCCTTTTTCACCAGAATGATGAGAACAGCAGACAGACTAGTGTTGCTCTATATCGACATCCTTAATCTCCTTCACCATGGCTTCAATGACATTCTTTTGGAGAGCTAGGTATTGGTAAGGCCATGCATTTATGGGCTAGGCTCCTTTCTTGAGAATGATCCTAGGATCATGTACACATGGGGGAGTAAGTGTAGTGAGCTTGGAAAAGACATTTGAGAATTCTTCCAGAAAGGCTTTTAAGGTTGTTTCATTGGGTCATGTTTCATTAGGTTTCACCCCCTAGGACCCTACTCTTCAACAATGTTGCCTAGATTTATAAGGGCCATGTTAGGATCGTAAAGGAATGAAATTCGTGAATAGATTGTATGAGAGAGAAGAAAAAGATAAGAAGAGAGAAAGTAGTCAAAAGAAGAAAATAAAGTTTGGAGAAAAGGAGAGAAGGATAGAGAGAAGGAGATAAAGCAATTGAACAAAAGAAATAGGGTTTTTTAATTAATTCATTATCTGCCCACCTCCTATTATATCTATATATATAGACTTTTAGCTGGCTTTCATTACATATTACTCAACCCATTATTTTATACTATTGGACTACTCTTGACATTAGTAATAGACTTAGAGTATGGATCTTAATACCCTTCTTGGCCTGAAATTGTCCTTGTTCTTAAGGACTTAATGATCCCTAAATGGTGGTTAAGTGACTGTGGGGTGTCACCCTCAACCTCACCTTCCAGTGTACGAAATAGCTTCTGGGAGCATTGAGAGCATGTGTACACTAGTCCTTGCATCGATAGCATATTCTAGCTCTTTTCAATTCATCCCACAACAAATAGTCTGAGGTTCCTTTGAACAAGTCCTAAATTCCCCTTGTGGTTGCATTTGTTTGTGGCTCGACTACTTTATTTAGAATACTCTGTTTTCCCCTTTTTTCAGCAACACTCATGGCTACTTCTTACAGGGCTACAAATTCAAAGGCCTCCTCGAGTGCGGCTGGCTAGAGCATCCTTACCACTGGTCGAATCCCATTATTAAGCCCATTAAGAAAGCTAAAAATGAAAATGGTTCAGTAAGTGAGGGATTTCCAACTAGCAATAAGTAGGTTCTTCAATTCATCCCACGACAAACAATCTAAGGTTCCTTTAGATAGGTCCTAAATTTCCTTAGTGATTGCATTTGTTTGTGCCTTGACTACTCTGTTTAAAGTACTCTGTTTTCCCTATATTTCAGCAACACTCATGGCTATTTCCTACAGGGCTACAAACTTGAAGGCCTCATTGAGTGTGGTTGGCTGGAGCATCCTCACCAATGCTCGAATCCTATTATCAAGCCCACTGAGAAAGCTCAAAATGAAAAATGGTTTAGTGAGTGAAGGAAGTCCAACTAGCAATAAGAAGTGGAGCTCCTCAAAACACCTTTAGTATGCTCTCACTCCTATTATTTGTCATAACTTATAAAACTTCTTAGTGGCATCTGACTGTGATGGATCCATATGCATGATCACGATTTCTAACCTTTCCTCTGTCATGTCATAGTACTGAAAATAATGATTGCACTTTCTCAACCATGCATGTGGATTCTTACCATCAAAGTGTGGTAACATTAGTTTCAGTGGCTTGGGTGGTGGTCTCAAATTCTTGGCACATGACGATTCCCTAGCAAAACTTCCTTTGCTTGAGTCTAAGGGCTAAATTCTAAGAGACAGAAGGATACCTTGCTCCACAAAGTTATCAGGCATTCCCACCACCCCTTCCTTGTTTGTGTACCACATAGGTGCTTGCGTGGTGAGAGTCTCTACCATTTGCTGCATTACAGTTTTAGTTTCTGCCTAGACACTCTCAACAAGTTGCATCCCTAGTACTTGTACTTAGTTGGGTAAAGACTCCAATGCTTAAAACTTCTCAATTAGTAACTGTATCAACTACTTATATCATTGGAGTTACTCATCCACCACTTTGAGTCTTGTGTTCTCTACCATATTCAAATTACGCTTCCTACCCAAAGTCGGAACGACACCTAAGGTCGGTGCTTTGATACTAATTTGTTATGATCATAAAGGAATGGAATCCATGAATTAATTGTGTGTGAGAGAAGAAAGAAAGAAAGGGAGAGAAAGTAATCGAGAGAAGAAAATAGAGTTTGGAGAAAAGGAAAGAAGGATAAAGAGAAAGAGATAAAGCAATTGAATGGAGGAAATAAAGTTTTTGAATTAATTCATTGTCTACCTGCCTCCTATGGCTTGGCTACTCTATTTAGAGTACTATTTCCCTTTTTTTTCCAACAACACTCATTGCTATTTCCTACAGGACTGCAAACTTGAAGGCCTCCTTAAGTGTGGCTAGCTGGAGCATCTTCACCACTAGCTGAATCGTATGATCAAGCTCACTAAGAAAGCTTGAAATGAAAAATGGTTCAATAAGCAAGGGATTTCTAACTAGCAATAAGTAATGGAGCTCCTCAAAATGCTCCTAGTATACTCTCACTCTTATTATCTGTCATAACTTATAAAACTCCTTAATAGTGTTTGACTGTGATGGATCCATGTGCATGGCCACAGTTTCTAGCCTTTCCTCTATCACACCGTAGTACTGAAAATAACGATTACACTTCCTCAACTATACGTGTGGATTCTCACCATCGAAGTTTGGCAGCTTCAGTTTCAGTAGCTTGAGTGGCTATCACATCTCAATTCTCAAGGATCCTTCAAAAGAAAGGTAGATCGATACTTAGGAAAAGGACTATCTTCATTGTAATGCTTTAAATGATGCCTATTAACCTTAAAAGTCCCCTTCCATTCTTCAATGATAAGCCTGTCTCTCCATTTCCTCCAAACAAGGCTTAGGATATGGGGACAATAACTCATTCTCATAAAATGACCTAGAAAATACTTGTAAGAAAAATAAATCAATATCCATGGCTCCTTTCTTTGATGGAATTCAATGGATTCTTGCTTCCAAAGGTGTACATATGTGCCTGTTGCAATGAATAATTGTTTGTTATGAGCAAAAAGTTGTTTTTAAGATTATTTTCTCTGAATGAGTTCATTCAAGGTAATAACCATCCGATCCCTACTATTCATTTAGATCTCCTACAATTTGTTTGTTCCATTCTTCAATAATTGGACCGTCCCTCCATTTCCTCCTAACAAAGCTTATGATTTGGCCACAATAAATTGGCCATAATAACTCATTCTCATAAAATGACATAGAAAATACTTGTAAGAAAAGCAAATCAATATCCAAGACTCCTTTCTTTATGGAATTCAATGGATTCCTACTTCCAACGGAGTACATATGTGTTTGTTGCAATGACTAAATCTTTGTTATGAGCAAAAAGTTGTTTTTAAGACCATTTTCCATGAATGATTTCATTCAAGTTAATAACCATATGATCCTTGATATTCATTTGGATCTATAACAATTTGTTTTGTTCCATTCTTCAATAATTAGACCGTCTCTCCATTTCCTCCTAACAAGGATTAAGATTTTGGCACAATAACCCATTCTCATAAAATGACCTAGGAAATACTTGTAAGAAAAGCAAATCAATATCCAAGACTCCTTTCTTTGATGTAATTCAATAGATTCTTGCTTCCAACGGTGTACATATGTGCCTGTTGCAATGAATAAATGTTTGTTATGAGCAAAAAGTTGTTTTTAAGATCATTTTCCATGAATGAGTTCATTCAAGGTAATAACCATCCGAGCCTTGATATTCATTTGGATCACCTACAATTTGTTTTGTTCCATTCTTCAATAATAAGACCGTCTCTCAATTTCCACGTAATTAGACCTAAGATTTCGGCACAATAATACATTCTCATAAAATGACCTAGAAAATACTTGTAAGTAAAGCAAATCAATATCCAAGACTCCTTTCTTTGATGGATTTCAATGGATTCCTGCTTTTAACGATGTACATATGTCCTTGTTGCTATGAGTAAATGTTTCTTATGAGCAAAAAGTTGTTTTGAAAATCATTTTCCATGAATGAGATCATTGAAGGTAACAACCATCTGATCCCTGATATTCATTTGGAACACCTACAATTTGTTTTGTTCCATTATTCAACAATAAGACCATCTCTCCATTTCCACCTAACAAGGCCTAAGATTTGGTCACAATAACACATTTTCAAAAAATGACGTAGAAAATACTTGTAAGAAAGGCAAATCAATAATGAACACTCCTTTCTTTAACAGAATTCAATAGATTCCTCCTTCCAATGGTGCACATATGTGCTTGTTGCAATGAATAAATATTTGTTATGAGAAAAAAGTTGTTTTTAAGATCATTTTCCATGAATGTGTTCATTCAAGGTAATAACCATCTGATCCTTGATATTCCTTTGGATCTCCTACAATTTATTTAGTTCCATTCTTCGTTAATTAGAACGTCTCTCCATTTCTTCCTAACAAGGTGATGCGTCCCACATCAGTTCCTGAGGGGGTCTTTGGGCTGTTTATAAGAGTTGGGTCAACCCTCCATTCTAGAGCTAGCTTTTGTGGTGGAGTTAGAGTTCAAACTCTTATCAGTTGGTATCAGAGCCTGGCTCTAAATCAGGTTGAATCCACTCACTCTTCAATTTTCTACCTTGTGATTTATTTATTTCGATTCAATTTGTCTATTACAATTCAAATGCACAAATCTGTTAACTTGCAATCCTTCTCAACGTGCTAATTTCAATTCCAATTGCTGTATCTAAGTGTTCTACTGTTGTTTTGTGTTGAGCAAAAGAAAAAGGGAAAAAAAAGAAAAAAAAACAAGAAGAAGGATCAACGAAAAAAAAAAAAAAAAAAGAAAGAAAAAGAACAAGAAAAAGAAGAAAAGGAAGGAAACATCAAATTCAAGTTTATTGATAAAGTTAACAGTTTGGTCATATTGGCCACAATAATAACAAAGTTTTCTTGCTCAACTCCAATTCTGCCATCCATTTTCCTATCTTGTTATCCAAGTTTGTCCTCTAAATTTAACTTCCCTTATCCTGATTCTTTTTGTGAGTTTAGTTCATTAAAATTGTTTGCCTTGATATCCTTTTTCGTTTTTTTGATTCCTTGTTCTCCAATTTGTTCAATTCTACACCATTTATCTTATTCTGTTCAAAATCAATACTCTTGATTTACCTTCTTTAGTTCTTTATAGAGCTGAAAGGAGAAATCCGAGTGGTAAAAGGCAAGAGTGAAAGTTCATATAAAGAAAAAGCCATAAAGAGTGTAAACACGAGAGAGTGTGACACCTTCTTTTGAGTGAAACACGTGAGGGAGTGCTTTGTGAGGTATCTTATTATTTTGTAGAAGTAATACTATGACATCCAAAGACAAAGGTGCAGCTCAGGAGGGAGCTGGTGATGTGTTCTTCATGATCAAAGCTATGCAACAACAATTTGAGCGTATGAATACCAGATTTGATGATATGAGGGAAAGGATGGAGGAGCAATCTAATACTATAGCAGAGTTGCAAAGGAGGCATGGGGAGTATGAGGCTCCTAAAGCAAGAAGGCAGTTGAGACGTGCCTATGACCATGAAGATGATGTAGAAGATGATGAAATTGATGATCAAACTACTGTGGTCCGAACTGCTAACAATAAAAGGGATCAAAGAGAATTTGGGAGGCAAGGCACCTATGACCATAATTTGGGCAGTATTAAAATGACACTTCCTCCATTCCAAGGTAAGAACGATCCTGATGCATACCTAGAATGGGAGAAGAAGGTTGAGTTGGTTTTTGATTGCCACAACTATTCCGAGGAGAAAAAGGTAAAGCGTGCTGCAGTTGAATTCACTGATTATGCTATTATTTGGTGGGATCAACTTGTTTTGACTAGGAGAAGGAATCGTGAGCGGCCTATTGATACATGGGAGGAGATGAAGGCTATCATGAGGAGGAGGTTTGTCCCTAATCACTATTACAGGGAGCTGTACCAAAGGCTGCAAGGGCTCACTCAGGGCACCAAAAGTGTGGAGGATTACCACAAGGAGATGGAGATTACCATGATTCGGGCGAATGTAGAAGAAGATAGAGAAGCAACCATGGCTCGATTTCTGCAAGGGCTAAATGGGGACATAGCAAACGTGGTTGAATTGCAACACTATGTGGAATTAGAAGATATGGTACACATGGCCATGAAAGTTGAAAGGCAACTCAAACGAAAGGGTTCCACACGGTTTGGGCAGAACTCAGGATCTACCTCATCTTGGAAGCCAAATTGGAATAAAAGGGACAAGATGACCAACTACAAGTCCAAAGCCGAGCTATCCGAGTACAAGAATGTGGGTTCTAGCAAGGAGGCAGGTAATTCTGACCCCCAACCAAGTAGAAATAGAGATGTTAAATGTTTTAAGTGTTTGGGCAGGGGTCACATTGCATCTCGATGTCCAAATAAGCGTGCAATGATCTTGAGAAGTAATGGTGAAGTTGAAACTGAAAGTGAATCAGATGATGATTATATGCCATCATCAGAGGGTGAAAGTGATGGAGAGGAGTATCCAGTTAATGGAGTAGCTCTTGTTACAAGGCGAGCATTGAATGTGCAAGTAAAGGAAGAAAATGAGGTGCAACGAGATAACATCTTTCAGACGAGGTGTCTCATCAAAGATAAGGTATGTAGTATGATTATTGATGGTGGGAGTTGCACTAATGTTGCTAGCACAACTATGGTTGAGAAGTTGGATTTACCTACTATGAACCATCCTAGGCCATATAAGCTTCAATGGCTGAATGACAGTGGTGAAGTCAAGGTAAATAAGCAAGTGCTCATATCATTTTCTATCGGAAGGTACCGTGATGAAATTTTATGTGATGTTGTACCTATGCATGTGGGCCATATTCTATTAGGAAGACCATGGCAATTTGATAGGCGAGTTATGCATGATGGCTTCAAGAACCGATATTCCTTTGTAATGAATAAAAAAACAGTCACTCTTGTACCATTATCACCTCAACAAGCTTTTGAGGATCAATTAAGGATTAAAAATGAGAGTGAACAGAAAAGAAAGATTGATAAAAGAGAAAAGAGAGGAGAAAACGTGATGACACAAGAGAAAGAGAAGAAAAGAGAAAGTTTCTATGCAAAAGGGAGTGATGTCAAAAGAGCATTCTATGCCAAACAACCTATGATCGTACTTATGTACAAGGAGGCTTATTTTAACACTAACAAGTTTGAACCCTAACTCCACCACAAAAGCTAGCTCTAGAATGGAGGG
>JAHOYR010005942.1:0-12960 GCA_023213295.1 Bruguiera hainesii | reverse complement strand
TATAAACAGCCCAAAGACCCTCTCAGGAACTGATGTGGGACACATCAATAACTCATTCTTATTAAATGACCAAGAAAATACTTGTAAGAAAAGCAAATCAAAATCCAAGACTCCTTTCTTTGTTGGAATTCAATGGATTCCTGCTTCCAACAGTGTACATGTGTGCTTGTTGCAATGTATAAATGTGTGTTATGAACAAAAAGTTGTTTTTAACACATTTTTCATGAATCAGTTCATTCAAGGTAATAACCATATGATCCCTGATATTAATTATGTTTTCCTAAAATTTGTTTTGTTCAATTCTTCAATAATTTGATTGTCTCTCCATTTCCTCCTCTCAAGGCCTAAGATATGGGCACAGTAACACATTCTCATAAAATGGCCGAGAAAATATATGTAAGAAATGCAAACTAATATCCAAGACACCTTTCTTTGATGGAATTTAATGGATCCCTGCTTCCAAAGGTGTACATATGTGCTTGTTGCAATGAATAAATGTTTGTTATGAGCAAAAAGTTGTTTTTAAGGTCATTTCCCATGAATCAGTTGATTCAAGGTAATAACCATTCGATCCCTGAAATTCATTTGGATCTACTACAATTTGTTTTGTTCCATTCATCAATAATAAGACCATCTCTCCATTTCCTCCTAACAAGGCCTACGATTTGCACACAATAACTCATTCTCATAAAATCATCGACAAAATACTTGCAAGAAAAGCAAATCACTATCCAAGACTCCTTTCTTTGATGGAATTCAATGTCATCTCGCTTCCAACAGTGTACATATGTCTTTGTTACGATGAATAAATGTTTGTTATGAGCAAAAAGTTATTTTTGAGATCATTTTCAATGAATGAGTGCATTAAAGGTAATAACCATTTGGATCTCCCATAATTTGTTTTGTTCCATTCCTTAAGAATAGGAACATCTATCCATTTCCTCCTAAGAAGGCTTAAGATTTGGGCATAACAACTCATTCCCATACAATGATCCAGAAAATACTTGTAAGAAAAGCAAATCAATATCCAAGACACCTTTCTTTGATGGAATTCAATAGAGTCCTGCTTCCAACAATGTACATATGTACTTTTTGCAATGAATAAATCTTTGTTATGACCAAAAAGTTGTTCTTAAGATCATTTTTCATGAATGACTTCATTCAAGTGATAACCCTTTGATCCCTGATATTCATTTAGATCTCCTATAATTTGTTTTGTTCCATTCCTCAATAATAAGAGTGTCCCTCCATTTCCTCCAAACAAGGCCTAAGTTTTGGGCACAATAACACATTGTCATAAAATGACCTAGAAAATACTTGAAAGAAAAGCAAATCAATATCCAAGACACCATTCTTTGATGGAATTGAATGGATTCCTATTTCCAACGGTGTACATATGTGCTTGTTGCAATTTATAAATGTTTGTTATGAGCAAAAAGTTGTTTTTAAGTTCATTGTACATTAATGACTTCATTCAGGTGATAACCATTTGATCCCTGATATTCATTTGGATCTCCTATAATTTGTTTTGCTCCATTCCTCAAGAATAAGAATGTCTCTCCATTTCCTCCAAACAAGGCCTAAGATTTGGGCATAATAACACATTCTCATAAAATGACCTAGAAAATATTTGTAAGAATAGCAAATCAATATCCAAGACACCTTTCTTTGATGGAATTCAATGGATTCCTGCTTCCAACGGTGTACATATGTGCTTGTTGCAATGAATAAATGTTTGTTATGAGCAAAAAGTTGTTTTTAAGGTCATTTTCCATAAATGAGTTCATTCAAGGTAATAACCATTCGATCCTTGATATTCATTTGGATCTCCTACAATTTGTTTTGTTCCATTCTTCAATAATTATAGTATCTCTCCATTTCCTTCTAACAAGGCTTAAGATTTGGGCACAAGAACTCATTCTTATAAAATCACCAAGAAAATACTTGTAAGAAATGCCAATCAATATCCATGACTCCTTTCTCTGATGGAATTCAAAGGATTCCAACTTCCAACGGAGTACATATCTGCTTCTTGCAACAAATAAATGTTTGTTATGAGCAAAAAGTTGTGTTCAAGATGATTTTTCATGAATGAGTTCATTCAAGGTAGTAACCATTAAATCCCTGATATTGATTTCCTTTTCTTACAATTTATTATCTTCCATTCTTCAAAGATAAGCCGGTCTCTCCCTTTCCTCCTAACAAGGCTTAGGATATGGGGACAATAACTCATTCTCGTAAAATGACCTAGAAAATACTTGTAAGAAAAGAAAATCAATATCCATGATTCCTTTCTTTGATGGAATTCAATGGATTCCTACTTCCAAAGGTGTACATAGGTGCTTGTTGCAATCAATAAATGTTTGTTATGAGCAAAAAGTTGTTTTTAAGATCATTTTCCATGAATGAGTTCATTCAATGTAATAACCATCCGATCCTTGATAATCATTTAGATATCCTACAATTTGTTGTGTTTCATTCCTCAAAAATTAAACCATCTCTCCATTTCCTCCAAACAAGTTTTAAGATTTGGGCACAATAACTCATTCTCATAAAATGACCTAGAAAATACTTGTAAAAAAGCAAATCAATATCCATGACTCCTTTCTTTACGGAATTCAATGTATTCCTGCTTCCAACGGTGCACATAAGTGCATGTTGCAATGAATAAATATTTGTTTTGAGAAAAAAATTATTTTTAAGATCATTTTCCATGAATGAGTTCTTTCACGGTAATAACCAACCGGTCCCTGATATTCATTTTGATCTCCTACAATTTGCTTTGTTCCATTCTTCAATAATTAGACCATCTCTCTATTTACCCCTAAAAAGGCTTAAGATTTTGGCACAATAACTCATTATCATAAAATGATGATATGAACTCCGATTATTTGTAAACGGAACCCAACACCAATGTTGATATAGGATCGTTCTAACAAAGGTTAAGGGATTTTGGAGTTCTGACCCAATGATTATAAACAACCAAGAACCAGAACTATAAGATTCAGACACCACTCCCAACAACAAAACGTTGAAGAAGATAAGTCTATTGAACCAACACACTCAAGTATGAAAGTTCAGAATTAGTTCTCAAAGAACCATAGAAAATAGCTCATACATTCATCATCTGCTGTCCTCCCTTGCAGCCACCCTTTTTATATGCTAACCCCCCTAAATCCCTAGCTAATAAGATGGGTTTATTAAGGAAATTCGTCCAATCTGCCAGCCAGCCCTTTTTATATGCTGATAAGATGGGCTTGTTAAGAAAATTCGTCCGATCTGCAAGCTACCTCTTCTTATATGTTAATAAGATGGGCTTATTAAGGAATTTCGTCCAACCCACTAAATAATAATAAAAACCCATGAAAATAACTCATTTAAATGCCCAAACATGGGCTCCCAAATCCAACTTCCTTCCCAAGGTCATGGTTCTCAAATTCCTCCACAGATGACACATTTGCAAGCCTTGGCAAAGCCTCCATCATCCTTAACTCGTACCTGGCAATTTCCCGATAATAAATGTCGCACAACAAGTTGTTGAGAGCTTCCTTTATTTTCTTTGACCTTGCCCTTGTCATTGGTCCTCCAAGGTTTTGCAAAGCATCAACTCCCTTGTTGTTTGAGCTGGTACAATATGGCTTCCATCATTAATGATGTGTCCCATATCAGTTCCTGAGATGGTTTTTGGGCTGTTTATAAGGGTTGGATCAACCCTCCATTCTTGAGCTAGCTTTTGTGGTGGAGTTAAGGTTCAAACTCTTATCAAATGACCTAGAAAATACTTGTAAGAAAAGCAAATCAATATCCAAGACACCTTCCTTTGATGGAATTCAATGGATTCCAGCTTCCAAAGGTATAAATATGTGATTGTTGCAATGAATAAATGTTTGTTATGAGCAAAAAGTTGTTTTTAAGGTCATCTTCCACAAATGAGTTCATTCAAGGTAATAACCATCCTATCCCTAATATTCATTTGGATCTCCTACAATTTGTTTTGTTCCATTCTTCAATAATTAGACCATCTGATGCGGAAAACTCCAAAAAGACGTGGCTTAGGGACCCAACATACACAATGAATCAAAGAACAACCAGGAAAGCTAAATCAGAGTTGAATAACACAAACCCTAGACCCAATATTCGAAGGAACACGAACCTAGGGTATTCAAGATGGATATGGACGCCACACTCCAGAAAGGGAAGGAATTGGGAGTGATAAGTCGATTTGAACACCACAAGAAGAATTACCTCTTGATAAGTTCTTCAGTTCTTAAAAGAACCGAGGGAGAAAAAACCCTTGCTGTTTATTTCACTCAAAGTTGTCTGATTTCTTAAGCTTACAAGGGGCGCCTATTTATAGGCTTAGATAGCAAACCTAAAGAGGCAAAATTCCTATTTAGGAGAAATCCCTATTTTGGAGGAGTTTCGGACTAATTCCAGCACATACAATGAACTCTTATTTAGGAGTGAATGTTATCACTTAGTTTGACCCATTAAGTAGTCCAATTATATTAACTAGGCCTGTGCTCTCTTTAAAACTTGAATTCGCACCATTCGAAGCCTGGTTGGCCTGAATGTCCAGAATCAGCCCGTCTAGTGCTTCTTTTATCTTTCTGGCCCTAGCTCATGTTATTGGGCCTTCTGGAATGTGCAATGAACCTCTTGCATCCATTGAATCTCTAGCTCGTCTTATTGGGCCTTCTGGAATGTGCAAAGGACCTCTTGTATCAATTGAAGCTCTAGCTTGTGTCATTGGGCCTTCTTGAATGTGTGATGGACTTTTTGCATCCTTTGAAGCCTTCCACCCATCATCTCCACGGTTCTCATCACCATCTCTCTATTTCCCCCTAACAAGACCTAAGATTTTGGCATAATAAAACATTCTCATAAAATGACCAAGAAAAAATACTTGTAAGTAAAGCAAATCAATAACCAAGACTGCTTTCTTTGATGGAATTCAATGGATTCCTGCCTCGAATGGAGTACATATGTGCTTCTTGCAATGAATAAATGTTTGTTATGAGCAAAAACTTGCTTTTAACATCATTTTTCATGAATTAGTTCATTCAAGGTAATAACCATATGACCCCTTATATTGATTATCTTTTCCTAAATATTGTTTTGTTTAATTCTTCAATAATTTGATCGTCTCTCGATTTCCTCCTAACAAGGCTTAAGATACGGGCACAATAACACATTCTTATAAGATGACCTAGAAAATATGTCCAAGAAAAGCAAATCAATATCCAAGACACCATTCTTTGATGGAATTCAATGGATTCTTGCTTCCAATGGTGTACATATGTGGTCGTTGCAATGAGTAAATGTTTGTTATGAGCAAAAAGTTGTTTTTAAGATCATTTTTTCATGAATGACTTCATTCAAGTAATAACCATTCGATCCCTGATATTCATTTGGATCACCTACAATTTGTTTTGTTTCATTCCTGAAGAATAAGAATGTCTCTCTGTTTCCTCCTAACAAGGCCTAAGATGCATAATAAGACATTCTCATAAAATGACCTTCAAAATACTCGTAAGAAAAGCAAATCAATATCCAAGACACCTTTCTTTGATGGAATTCAATGGATTCTTGCTTCCAATGGTGTACATATGTGCTTGTTGCAATGAATAAATGTTTGTTATGAGCAAAAAGTTGTTTTTTAAGGTCATTTTCCACAAATGAGTTCATTCAAGGTAATAACCATTTGATCCCTGATATTCATGTGGATCTCCTACAATTTGTTTTTCCCCATTCTTTAATAATTAGACCGTCTCTCCATTTCCTCCTAACAAGGCTTAAGATTTGGTCACAATAACTCATTCTCATAAAATCACCAAGAAAATACTTGTAAGAAAAGCCAATCAATATCCATGACTCCTTTCTCTGATGGAATTCAAAAGATTCCAGCTTCCAACAGAGTACATATCTGCTTGTTGCAATGAATAAATGTTTGTTATGAGCAAAAAGTTGTGTTCAAGATGATTTTTCATGAATGAGTTCATTCAAGGTAATAGCCATTCAATCCCTGATATTGGTTTCCTTTTCTTACAATTTGTTATCTTCCAGTATTCAAAGATAAGCCCGTCTCTCCCTTTCATCCTAACAAGGCTTAGGATATGGGGACAATAACTCATTCTCGTAAAATGACCTAGAAAATACTTGTAAGAAAAGCAAATCAATATCCAAGACTCCTTTCTTTAATGGAATTCAATGGATTCTTGCTTCCAAAGATGTACATATGTGCTTGTTGCAATAAATAAATGTTAATTATGAGCAAAAAGTTGTTTTTAAGATCAGTTTCCATGAATGGGTTCATTCAAGGTAATAACCATCCGATCCTTGGTAGTCATTTAGATCTCCTACAATTTGTTTTGTTCCATTCTTCAAGAATAAGACCATCTCTCCATTTCCACCTAACAATACCAAAGATTTGGGCAAAATGACTTAGAAAATACTGGTAAGAAAAGCAAATCAATATCCAAGACCCCTTTCTTTGATGGAATTCAATGGATTCCTGCTTCCAAAGGTGTACATATGTGCTTCTTGCAATGAATAAATGTTTGTTATGAGCAAAAAGTTGTTTTTAAGATCATTTTCCATGAATGGGTTCATTCAAGGTAATAACCATTTGATCCCTGATATTCATTTGGATCTCCTATAATTTGTTTTGTTCCATTCCTCAACAATAAGAATGTCTCTCCATTTCCTCCAAAGAAGGCCTAAGATTTGGGCACAATAACACATTGTCAAAAAATGACCTAGAAAATACTTGTAAGAAAAGCAAATCAATATCCAAGACACCTTTCTTGGATGGAATTGAATGGATTCCTGTTTTCAACGGTATACATCTGTGCTTGTTGCAGTGAATAAATGTTTGTTATAAGCAAAAAGTTGTTTTTAAGATCATTTTTCATGAATGACTTCATTCAAGTAATAACCATTCGATCCCTGATATTCATTTGGATCACCTACAATTTGTTTTGTTCCATTCCTCAAGAATAAGAATGTCTCTCCGTTTCTTCCTAACAAGGCCTAAGATTTGGGCATAATAAGACATTCTCATAAAATGACCTAGAAAATACTTGTAAGTAAAGCAAATCAATAACCAAGACTCCTTTCTTTGATGGAATTCGATGGATTCTTGCTTCCAACTTTGTACATATGTGCTTGTTGCAATGAATAAATGTTTGTTATGAGCAAAATGTTGCTTTTAAGATCATTTTCCATGAATGGGTTCTTTCAAGGTAATAACCATCTGATCCCTGATATTCATTTGGATCTCCTACAATTTGTTTTTTTTTTTCCATTCTTCAATAATTAGACCGTCTCTCCATTTCCTCCTAACAAGGCTTAAGATTTGGTCACAATAACTCATTCTCATAAAATCACCAAGAAAATACTTGTAAGAAAAGCAAATCAATATCCAAGACTCCTTTTTTTGATGGAATTCAATGGATTCCTTCTTCCAACGGTGTGCATATGTGTTTGTTGCAATGAATAAATATTTTTTATGGGCAAAAAGTTGTTTTTAAGATCATTTTCCATGAATGAGTTCTTTCACGGTAATAACCATCTAATCCCTGATATTCATTTACATATCCTACAATTTGTTTTGTTCCATTCTTCAATAATTAGACCATCTCCCCATTTCCTCCTAACAATGCTTAAGATTTCCGCACAACAACTCATTCTCATAAAATGACCAAGAAAGTACTTGTAAGAAAAGCTTATCAATATCCAAGACTCCTTTCTTTGACGGAATTCAATGGATTCCCTCTTCCAACGATGCACATATGTCTTATTGCAATGAATAAATATTTGTTATGAGAAAAAAGTTGTTTTTAAGATCACTTTCCATGATGAGTTCTTTCATGGTAATAACCATCCGATCCCTGATATTCATTTACATATCCTACAATTTGTTTTGTTCCATTCTTGAATAATTAGACCGTCTCCCCATTTCCTTCTAACAAGGTTTAAGATTTCGGCACAATAACTCATTCTTATAAAATGACGTAGAAAATACTTGTTAGAAAAGCAAATCAATATCCAAGACTCCTTTCTTTACAGAATTCAATGGATTCCTGCTTCCAATGGTGTACATATGTGCTTGTTGCAATGAATAAATCTTTGTTACAAGCAAAAGCTTGTTTTTAA
The DNA here is from genome assembly GCA_023213295.1 of Bruguiera hainesii. Taxonomy (NCBI): domain Eukaryota; kingdom Viridiplantae; phylum Streptophyta; class Magnoliopsida; order Malpighiales; family Rhizophoraceae; genus Bruguiera; species Bruguiera hainesii. Next base: position 4,803 of record JAHOYR010005942.1, on the reverse strand, counting down.
GATCATTTTCCAAGAATGAGTTCATTCAAGGTAAGAACCATCCGATCCCTGATATTCATTTAGCTCTCCTAGAATTTGTTTTGTTCCATTCCTCAATAATTAGACCGTCTCTCCATTTCCTCCTAACAAGGATTAAGATTTGGGCACAAGAAAATACTTGTAAGAAGAGCAAATCAATAACCAAGACTCCTTTCTTTGATGGAATTCAATGGATTCCTGCTTCCAACGGTGTATGTATGTGCTTTTTGCAATGAATAAATGTCTGTTATGAGCAAAAAGTTGTTTTTAAAATCATTTTTCATGAATGAGTTCATTCAAGGTAATAACCATTCGACCCCTGATATTCATTTGCTTCTCTTACAATTTGTTTTGTTCCATGCTTTAATAATAAGGTCGTCTCTCAATTTCCTCCTAACAAGGCTTAAGATTTGGGAACAATAACTCATTCTCATAAAATGACCTAGAAATGATGCAGAAAACCCCAAAATGACATGGCTTAGGGACCCAATGCACACATGGGATCAAAGAAAAACTAAGAAAGCTAAAGACAAATCTTAGACCCAACATTTAGAGGAACATGGACCTAGGGTATTCAAGAAGGATATGGGCGCCACACTCTTCAAAAGAAAGGAATTGGGAGTGATAAGTCAATTTGAATGCCACAAGAAGAAATACCTCTTGATAAGTTCTTTAGTTCCTAAAAATTAGAGGGGGAAAAACCTTTGATTTATATTTTACTCAAAATTGTCTGATCTAATTATTTGATGTTACAAGGGGTGTCTATGTATAGTATAAGATAACAATTCTAAAGAGGCACAAATTCCTACTCAGGACAATTCCTTATTTAGGAGGAATTCCTATCTAGAGACAAATTCTTACACAAAAAATAAACTCCTAAGTTGGAGTGACTGCTATTACGAACTCTAATTATTTGTAAACGGAACCCAACACCAATGTTGGTATAGGATCGTTCTAACAAAGGTTAAGAGATTTTGGAGTTCTGACCCAATGATTATAAACAACCAAGAACTAGAACTATAAGATTCAGACGCCACTCCCAACAACAAAATGTTGAAGAAGATAAGTCTATTGAACCACAACACTCAAGTATGAAAGTTCAAAATTAGTTCTCAAAGAACCAGAGAAAATAGCTCATACATTCATCATCTATCCCGTCCTCCCCTCTAGCCACCCTTTTTATATGCTAACCCCCCTAAACCCTAGCTAATAAGATGTGCTTATTAAGGAAATTCGTCCAATCTGCCAGCCACCCTCTTTATATGCTAATAAGATGGGCTTATTAAGGAAATTCGTCCAATCTGCCAGCCACCTCTTTTTATATGCTAATAAGATGGGCTTATTAAGGAAATTGGTCCAACCCACTAAATAATAATAATAACCCACGAAAATAACCCATTTAAATGCCCAAACATGGGCTCCCAAATCGAACTTCCTTCCACATTCGCAAGCCTTGGCGAAGCCTCCATCATCCTTAACTCGTACCTAGCAATTTCCTGATAGTAAATGTCGCACAACAAGTTGTTGAGAGCTTCCTTTATTTTCTTTGACCTTCCCATTGTCATTAGTCCTCCGAGGCCTTGCGAAGCATCAACTCCCTTGTTGATTTGAGCTGGTACAATATGGCTTCCATCACTTAGTCTTAACTTTTTAAGCACTCCAATTGATAAGAGTTTGAACCCTAACTCCACCACAAAAGCTAGCTCAAGAATGGAGGGTTGACCCAACCCTTATAAACAGCCCAAAGACCCCCTCAGGAACTGATGTGGGACACATCACCAATGATATTAATAGGGTCTGGACTCTCTTTTAAGTTTGAATTCGTACCATTTGAAGCTTGTTTGGCCTGAACATCCTTAATCATCCCATTTAATACCCGTGTAATTGGGCCTTCTAAAATGAGTAATGGACCTCTTGCATCAATTGAAGCTCTAACTCATGTTATTGGGCCTTCTGGAACGTGCAATGGACTTCTTGTATCCTTTCAAGCCTTCCATCCATCTTCTTTACAGTTCTCATCATTCCTCCTTTCCTCAAAAGGATTCGTCCTCAAATCATCACCTTGTTTATACTTGATGATGTAGGGAAAGGTTAAATGAATTTGATCCACTTGACATGTCTTTTGTTCAACTTTCCTTGTATAAGTAGGACAGGAACTACACAGTGACTCATGCTTTCCCTCACATATCCTTTAAAAATAAGTTCTTCAACTTGCCTTTTAATCTCTTTTGTCTCCTCAAGATTATTCTTTTATGTTGGCTGGTTTGGGATGGATACACCAAGGATAAAATCATTTTGATGCTCAATTCCTCTCTTAGGTGGCAATCCACTTGGGTCATTGTCAAGGATTACATCTTCAAATTCCTGCAATAAAGTAACAATACTGGCCAAAGATGAGTCAAACTTGTTAGTGTTAATATAAGCCTCTTTGTTCAAAAATATGATCATAGATTGTTTGGTAAAAATTGCTCTTTTGACATCACTTTCTTTTGCATAGAAACTTTCTATTTCTTCTTTTTCTCTTGTGTTCTTATGTTTTCTCCCCTCTTTTCTCTTTTATTAACCTCTATTCTCTATTCAGTCTCATTTTTAATCCTTAATTGATCCTTATAAACTTGTTGAGGTGATAATGGTACAAGAGTGACGAGTTTTTCATTCATTACAAAGGAATATCAATTTTGAATCCATGATGCATAGCCTGTCTGTCAAACTACCATGGCCTTCCTAATAGAATATGGCCCGTATGCATAGGTACAACATCACATAAAACTTCATCATGGTACCTTACAATAGAAAATGACATGAGCACTTGCTTATTTACCTTAACTTCACCACTCTCATTCAACCATTGAAGTTTATATGGCCTAGGATGCTTTGTAATAGGTAAATTCAACTTCTTAACCATAGTTGTGCTAGCAACATTAGTGCAACTCTTACCATCAATAATCATACTACATACCTTATCTTTGATGAGATAACTTGTCTGAAAGATGTTATCTTGTTGCACCTCATTTCCTTCCTTTACTTGCACATTCAATGCTTGCCTTATGATGAGCGCTACTCCATTAACCGAATACTTCTCTCCATCATTTTCACCCTTTGATGGTGGCACAAAATCATCATTATCATGACCATAGGCACATCTCAATTGCCTTCTTGCTTTAGGAGCCTCATATTCTTTGTGCATCCTTTGTAACTCTACTATTGTATTAGCTTACTAGTTCGTCCTCTCCCTCATATCTTCACATCTGGTATTCACGTGCTCAAATTGTTGTTGCATAGCATTGATCATGAAGGACACATCACTAGCTTCCTCCTGAGCTACACCTTTGGAAGTCATAGTATTACTTCAGATTTATTAGACAACTTTGAGTGAAATAGAAAGCAAGGCTTTATCTCCCTTGATTCTTTTGAAAACTAAAGAACTTATTAAGAGGTATTTCTTCTTGTGGCAGTCAAATTGACTTATCACTCCCAAAAAGTTGTTTTTAAGGTCATCTTTCATGAATGAGTTCATTCAAGGTAATAACCATTCGATCCTTAATATTCATTTGCTTCTCCTACAATTTCTTTTCTTCCAGTCTTTAATGATAAGCTCGTCTCTCCATTTCCCTCTAACAAGGCTTAAGATTTGGGCACAATGACTCATTCTCATAAAATGACCAAGAAAATACTTGTAAGAAAAGCAAATCAATATCCCAGACTCCTTCCTTTAATGGAATTCAATAGATTTTTGCTTCCAACAGTGTACATATATGCTTGTTGCAATGAATAAATGCTTGTCATGAGGAAAAAGTTGTTTTTAAGATCATTTTTCATTAATGAGTTCATTCAAGGTTGTAACCATTCGATCCCTAATATTCATTTGCTCTTCTTACAATTTGTTTTGTTCCATTCTTCAATAATAAGCCCGTCTCTCCATTTTGTCCTAACAAGGCTTAAGATTTGGGCACAGTAACTCATTCTGATAAAATGACCAAGAGAATACTTGTAAGAAAAGCAAATCAATATCCAAGACTCATTTCCTCGATGGAATTTAATGGATTCTTGCCTCCAACAGTGTACATATGTACTTGTTGCAATGAATAAAGGTTTGTTATGAGCAAAAAAGTTCATTTTAAGGCCATTTTTCATGAATGAGTTCATTTAAGGTAGTAACCATTTGATCCCTTATTTTGATTTGCATTTCCTACAATTTGTTTTCTTCCTTTCTTCAATAATAGGATCATCTCTCCATTTCCTCCTCACAAGGCTTAAGATTTGGGCACCATGTCTCATTCTCATAAAATGACCTAGAAAATAGTTGTAAGAAGAGCAAATCAATATCCAAGACTCCTTTCTTTGATGGAATTCAATGATTTCCTATCTCCAACGGTGTACATATGTGGTTGTTGCAATGAATAAATGTTTGTTATGAGCAAAAAGTTGTTTTTAGGATCATTTTTCACAATGAGTTCATTCTAGGTAAAAACCATTCCATCCTTAATATTTATTTGCTTCTCCTACAATTTGTTTTCCTCCATTCTTCAATGATAAGCCCGTCTCTCCATTCACTCCTAACAAGGCTTAAGATTTAGGCTCAATAACTCATTCTCATAAAATGATCTAGAAAATACTTGTAAGAAAAACCATTCTATATCCAAGACACCTTTCTTTGATTGAATTCAATGCGTTCCTGCTTCTAATGGTGTACATATGCGCTTGTTGTAATGAATAAATGTTTGTTATAAGGAAACAATTGTTTTTAAGATCAATTTTCATGATGGGGTTCATTCAAGGAAGTAA